>JALPCE010000041.1:0-122697 GCA_026538705.1 Aureobasidium sp. GC_Fusr_1 | reverse complement strand
TCGAAGCAGCACACGATCCCGCAGCAGCAGCCGCACCACAAGTGCCGGCACAACAGTTTCCAACGGCGCCTGCTCCCACCGCCATACATCCAGGATTGACCGGGTAGACTACTGGTGTATACGGCATGGCCCCATAGTACGGCGCATACGCAGGGATATACACTGGATAACCATATGCGTCGGAGTAGTGATAGTCATCTCTCTTGGGACGTTGATTGCCCTTTTTGTCGGCTCGCCGACAGGCCTTGTCGTATGCTTTTTCGAGCTCGGCAAGACGCTTTGCGACGCCGTCGTCGTAGGTCTTGTCGCCAGTGGGCCGCACGGCATTGTGCGTGGAGATGTGGACGGACTTTTTTGGGTCCGAGGATACGGCGTGCAAGTTTTCTGCTGCGGTGGCCACGTTGCTGCGGAATATGCGTGATACGGTCGAAGTGTGTGATTCGCGCACTGCTTCGCAGTACCAGCAAGTACATTCCGAGTAGGGCTCGTTGTACAGTCTTTGATATATCTTGCTGGTGACGGCAAAGGCATCTGTGAGTTTTGCTTCCACAACCTTGTCGTCATGGTCGATGAAGGTTCTGCTTTGAGCAACAGTGTATTGTAGGTATCTGGAGGGGCTGAGCTGATGCGTGTGCCAGGCGAGGTCTACGTCTAGTGTCGGCACGGCCATCATGTTGTAGCGGGAGATGATGGCGATGAAGCGCGAGTACTTGCGTATCAGGCGGGGCATGGTATTCGACAGCGCGGGCGAGTGCAGCCAGTCGATATTGTGCATCTTCTCCACGAAGTCGCCTTGACGTATCACTGCACCGACAAGATTGATGGCAAACACGGACGAGTTCTCCCAGTACCTCGACATCATGCGGCGAAGAGCCAAAGCTTCTTCTGGGAAGATTTTGGAACTAGCTTTGTGATGCTTGGCTTGCTTGACTAGTTCTTTGACGGAGAGATAGTCTTCAATTACTTCGCGGACGCTGGCCATTTTCATGTCCGAGGCGCCGAGATCGAGGATTCGTGTGGCTCGTCCGATCTTCATCAGCTTGCTTGGGAATGCAAAGTACGACCAGCCGTTGGGATCAGAGACTCTGCCAACTCTTCCTGGCAGCCCCTCTCTGCCTAAGATGCCTCCTGGTAACATGATGTCTTGCTCGACGAGTCTGATCAAGTCCTTGCGCAGCTTTCCTACGCAGAGAGAGTCGTGCGTGATTTGGGAGTTGCACTGTTGACAAGTCAAGGTGAACCCCTTGTCAGCAAACCCATAACAAGAACTGAGTAGAGCTTGAACATTTCCAAGAACAGCAGCCCCGTCCGATAATGACTCCAGTGGACGTGTACCGAGCGCTGTAGACGCCTCTCCATAGGTGGTCCAAGGTGCAGTGTTTTGTGTACCGCAGAAGTGACATTCTATGTTTGTGTGGCCTGGACCATCCAGATTATCCCAGTCGAGTCCAGTCTGCTCCCTGAAGCTAGTCATTGTTTGCTTTGCCACTTCGTAGTGATGGTCCGAAGCATCAATGTGGTCGGCCACTGCCTGTGATGGGAATGATGTATGCCACAGACGCATTCGGCCTTCGCGAGCACAATCTTCCAGGTATGCTCTCGGATTCAATATGTATGAATGCCAGACCATCAAGACATCTAATTGATGGTTAGTAGGTTGTATTGGAGAATGGGTTCTTGACTTACCGATGGGTGGTAGGTTATCAGCATTGAAGAACAATGGCTTGGCCGTTTCGGGATTCACACGATCAGCCAGTATCTGTCCTTTGGAAGAGATAGCTTGATTAAGTGTGTAGTAATTAGGGTTGGGCTCCAGGCTGTACCTCCACCTTGCGAAGCGCTCGGCTGCCCGAGAGACGTAGACTTGCCATCTCTTCTCCGCAAGAAGAGTCAACGTCTCATCCTTTGGGTCCTTGTGAGCGTCCTTTTGTGTTGTGCTCTGATCGGAGTTTCCAACAACATCACAGAATATGCCAAAGAGACCTTCGGTACTTGAAATGTTTTGCTTCAGGCGGTAAAAACATTCCAGCAGCTTGAGATGTGCCACACAATTTTCAGTACTAGGCAAGTCTGGATCAAGTTGCGGCAAGCTGCTGGCAGATGCTGTAGAGACCTGAACATTGTGTTGTTGACGTCCAGCTTCCTCATAAGTCGGAGGGGGCGGCGATGGACTCTTTTCGACTGAGTCGACAGTGGTGGTTACGTTTGCCTCTTTCTCTCTGTCGGTCTCTTTGACCCTGGAGAAGGCCCTTGAAAGTCGTCCCATATTCGATTGTATAATGGTTGGTGATTAGCGTCTGCAAGATGGAACCACGATACTGGGGGTACGCTCGTGTATATATAGTGTAAAAGGTCGTTAGTTGTTACGAACCCCGCCCGATCTCAGATCAGGCAGGCTCGAAGGATTTCATGGTGGATGCCACATGACTCTTCTTGGACACTTGCTCATCCTATCAGACGTCTATCTTTCAATTCTGGAGGAAGCGGCTGTGTTCAGAGGATTCATTATGGGTGATGTACATCGATTTTGCCCCTCTGGGCATCAAACCAACCTTCCAGAGACTTTCTAGCGCGACTTGGTTGAGGCTTGGACTGCTCAAGCATCCAGTCACTCGCAACGTCACTCTCCTTCTCGAGGCTGAGTCCTCAGACGCTGGTACTCCACAGCAGGCCTCTGACATCGCAGGCATCTCATATTGAACGCCTGCGGCCGTAGAGTGTTGCGGCGGAGCACTCTTTGGCTCTCATTGACGGAGGAATTAGACAAGGCGGCGGCGTCGAGACGCAATCTGAGAAGAGCCAAGAAACGGCAACTCGGACCGAAGGTCGCCGGCAGGTAGAACCGAGCTGCCCTGTCCTTTCTGACTGCCTCGAGGGTCGACTTCCTTTCTGCCTTGAAGGCATAAAGACATTTTCTCAAGACAGTCAAGGCAGATTAAGAGGCAGACATCAGTGCGATCATGAAAATGTTCAGACCTATGACCCCAATTGCCAAGCGCAATCATTCCAGGCAAACATGAAACGAAGTCACCTCCACATGAATCTATCTCTTACAATTAAGCGAGCTGAGAGGGTCGTGTGCACTTGTATCTTGCCCACCTCAGGTAGGGGATGTTATAGTATAGCTATAGAAATGCACATCACTTCTTCAGAAGATTGTATCGCCCAAGGATATGTACTATCTTGGAGCCATTTCTGTGGCGTACGTCTGATCTGATGCGCAGCTGTGCCCTTCCGTAGGACAATATAGAGATGCTTGTTGGTACGGGAGACAATTTGATCGTGAGCCTGAGCCCGAGCCCGGTGAGTGGGCTGAGTCGACTGTATGTCTTCCATGGAGGATCTTTGAAGATTCACTCGAGGCCAACATCAAGTATCTGGAGAAATTGCAACCCTAACTGGCATGTGCTAGTCCGAGTTTCAGGAGGCTACTGTCGAGGGTGCCCTAATTTGACAGCTTTCATACCTGGTGGTGATAGCAACCCACTTCTATACATCTTCGTGAGCATGCGATCAGGGCAAGGTATTGAACTTCAGGGCACGCCATGGATTGGTACATGGTACTCGTGTATATAATAGACGTCGAACCTACTGCACCTAGTTCTCGTTCTCTCGATCAGCATATTTTTCATTGACCCAGAAAGGCTGGTTTCCTTTCGTCCATTCATTTGCCACTACTTTCTTGTTTTCAGGATTCCAAAGCATACACACCATGATTTCTCTGCCAATCATTCTTTCTTTCACCACGTCGCTCGCCGCTGCTGCTGGCTTGAACAATGCTTCTTTGAAGAACTACGTCAACTCGCTCGAGCTGGAATATAGCTTCAATCCTGTCAAAGAGGCCTATTGGACAGACCTGCCTCATCACCGCAGAACACCTTTTGCTCTCTCTCCTGACGGCACTCGTGCTTTCCTCGCGTACCTCGACGATAGCGAGACCGATGTGCACATCCAACGTGTCAATCCTCAGACCTTTGCCGCAGTCGGCAGCGCAGTGACTGTCAAGGGAGGCAAGGAGGCTGGTGGACTTGTTGCCCACAATGATGGGTTTGCATTGTTGACTAACGAAGCTTTGCCATCTGGTACAGCTAATGCCCCTGCTGGTAGCACTCCTGTACCTGTCTTGTACAGATATACCGAGGGAGAGCAGACTTTTAAGACCTTCCTGGGCGGGCCTGGTGTGCATGGAAGCGATGGTCTTTCTGCATCCCCCGATCTAAATGGCGATCTGGTATATTCAGAAAAGGCTGGACTGTACGGCGCTTACTTCGTCGTCACCGATTACAGTGGATGGGCCGAAGGTCACTTTGGCGATTCGGTCCAGTACGTCTCGACCAATGGGTCGCTCGAAACCCTGCCCGAGTCCAGTGCCTGGGGTTGCTCTCACAATACCGGTATTGCCTTCGAAGCTGCCGATGCCGTTCCATTTGCCAGTATCTGCGCCGAAGACCAGGGTGACATCTGGCTGAACACCAACAACCGTGGCATGGACCTGTCCGGAGTCAAGATCTCGAACGAGAACACCACCAACGGTGCTGGTGGCGAGTCAATGGGCGGCATGAGTGGATCCTACAGCAATCTCGCACGCTTCCAAGGCGAGGACTCATACATCTTCTCTTGGGTGTCTCGCGGCGCCGTCGATCTATACGAAAACACCTGGATGGGCAAGGGTTTTGTTGCCTCATCTAACAGGACGAACGGCCGCAACGTCGCCATTGCAACCTTCTCGGACAAGCAAACCATGGATGGCGAACAAGCTTCGTCGGTGGTTGGCGCCAAAGACGGCGACTCGCAGGTCAATTGGCTCACCACAGGTACAGCTGACTGCTCCAATGCCCACGTCGCCACTTTCGACGGCAGCAATGCCCTCGTAACCTGGGAGCAGATTGACAAGCCTCAATGTGACAACATTGCCATGGGTTGTCAAGGCGCGTTCAGTGGATCCTACTTCCAACTTGTGAACAAAGGCGAGAAGGTCGGTCAGCCGATCCAGTCAATGGATACCTATGTCGCCGGCGATATGGTCACCATGACTGATGGCCGTATCTGCTGGCCTTATGTCAACATGACTTGGAAACTCGATGGGACTGCTGGTCAATATGGCAGTCTGCCTTCTTCGACCATAAAGCAAATCTCTTTCGCTTGCATGGACATTGCAGATGCTGCTGATGCATCTTCTTCAGCTACCGCTTCTTCGAGTGCCATCTCTTTGGGCAGTATCGTTCCGTCCAAAGTAGAGACCACTGCTGCTGTCATCAGTACTTCGAGTGTGCCATCAAAGATTCCAGCTTCCGTCCCGGTCCTTGTCTCAACGGGCACCATATCCTCTTCCACTTCTAGCATCAAGGTCGCCGGAAAAACGCATACAAAAGCGTACTCAAGCGCTTCTTCTACTCTGGCTACCTCAGCAACCACCTTCTCGACTGCAGTCAGAGTATCTTCCACTTCGAGCGTGACCGTCAAGGAAACCATTTCCGCACTTGCTAGTGCTGCTAATAACAAGGGCGAAAACTGCGAGGTTCAGTATATCTACGAGTAGTTCCAAATCGACATTGAATTAAGCTCGTTTGGTGGATATCTATCAAATTGTCAGCAGATTAATGCATCATCTGACTCTCGAGTGACCAGTCGGGTTTCGCGTTACAGGTAGAAGCATTGTAGATATGGCTGCATATAAATTCTTGATCATTTCGTTCTCCTATCGACAATAGTGTGAGGTCCCAGACTTTAGCCGTATGAGGTATCGTGTCAAACAGTGCTCGCATATTCTGGGGGATATCGAGTACGTGTGACTTTCTCGGCGCGATCGTTCGCTGTGGAGGATTTGTGGATGTTGAAGACTGCTGCATGGCGCCTTCAAGCTCGGATAGCAATCTAGAGGGCCTTGCCCATGAACTTTCTCTTGGTGAAACTCAACCACCACTGGCAACACTAGCTTAGCATTTCTACCAGTACCTGATGCATGACGTGGTCTTACCTTGCTAGGAGCATCGCCGTCTGCGTATATCCTGTTCAACAATCTGTTGGCCAGCTCTTGTCTCATTTGGCTGATGTACTGTCTCAAGACCTCGGCTTCCTGTCTGTCCCGCGGAGGCTCGAAAGCCTGGTTGAGAGGGAATGTGGCATCGCCAGGGACGGCAAAGTTTGTGTCTAGAGCGAGGTTCATGACGGCCTTCTCGGCTTCTCTCCTGGGCATCTGAGGCTTGATCTTTTGGATGACTTCGCTGACGAACAGGATAGCGTATATGAGAACACGATCGGCGGGACCTTTGATTTCGAAGTTGCGGAAGAAGGTGTTGGCACGGAACAGGGCCAGCGTCTCGTCGAGCGGGTCGTAGCTTTCGTGTGAGGCATCGATGGTGAGTTCTGTCACGTCGCCGGAAAGGGCAGGAAGTTGCATAGCGGGGCCACGGGTTCTGGTACGGAGTGGCAGTAGGGCAAAGTTGCCAATGACTTGTTGGTTGGGCTCATCGAGAAAGACCGAGTGGTATGCCTGCGCAGCTAGCTGTCAGCAGGGGGTTGCACGAAGGTGCTGTGGACAATTAGGGCTCGTACAGGCATGGTGGAATGTGAATGACAGCAGTGAAGCCGTCGGAGTAGAAGATGAAGATCGTTGGGGGAGAGAGTTGAGGTTGATAGCTAGAGAGGACGCTCAATGGTGCAACCTCGATGGCTGCGCGTCGCTGCCCGCGCCTACGTATGATGTTGTCGGTCGAGCTTGGCGTCCGCCGCGCGCCAAGACGCGGGACTCCCGACCGCCGAACGCGGGGTGCTGTTGCGTGAGGTCGAAAAAATATCCTCAAAGACTGACTCCTTCGCGACAGCGAGCTTCCGAGATCGCTGATTTCTCTCCATACCGCGTGCCAACCTCTGTCAATCTAGACAAGGTCTTCTCGCGACTTTCTTTCTTTGTTCTTATCCGGTTGTAAAAAACGTTGACAGCTGATTCTGCCCAATATGTCCTTCTCAATCAGTACGGAGCATTGCTCATTTCTGCCCCACGATCAAGGCTAATTTTCCACAGAGGTGCCGTGTTCTTCGGCCAACATTGGTATTACTTACCAATCGCCTCTTATATGTCTGCTCGTCAATTGACTTCTTGACCAGGCCCCGGCTTTGATGTCATCGGTCTAGCCCTCTCTGTCTGGCTCGAGCTGCGTGTTACCGTAGACTCATCCAAGAAGTCTTCTGAACACCAGTCCAATTGCAAGATTACCTACGAGGGTCTCGGCAAGGAAAGTGTCGACCTCGTTGCCGACCGCAACTTGATTACTCAGACTGCTCTCTATGTTCTGCGATGCCACAACCAGCACGCTTTCCCTTCCGAGACTCATGTGCACATCATCAACCCCATCCCTCTGGGTCGTGGTCTTGGCTCTTCCGGAGCTGCTGTTGTTGCTGGTGTCATGCTTGGTAGTGAGGTTGGAGGACTTGACCTGACCAAGGACCGCATGCTCGACTTTTGCTTGATGATCGAGAGACATCCTGACAATGTTGCCGCTGCTCTGTTTGGTGGCTTTGTTGGCTCATACCTCAAGGACCTGGACCCGGAGGACATGAAGCGCAAGGAAATTCCTCTGAGTGAAGTCCTCCCCGCCCCTGCTGGTGGTGTTGACACCGGACTTACTCCTCCCATCCCCCCGATCAACATTGGCAAGCACATCAAGTTCAACTGGGCCCCCGAGATCAAGTGTATCGCCATCATTCCCGATTTCGAAGTTTCTACCGCAAAGGCTCGCTCTGTTCTCCCCACCGAGTACCCCAAAGCAGACGTCATCTCCAACTTGCAGAGAATCGCTCTGTTGACTACAGCTCTTGGCCAGAGCCCTCCCAACGCTGACATGATCTACGATGGTATGCAGGACAAGATCCACCAGCCCTACAGAAAGACTCTCATTCCTGGTTTGACCGAGATTCTGAAGTCTGTCACTCCCACATCTCAGCCCGGCCTTCTCGGTATCTGCTTGTCTGGTGCTGGTCCTACTATTCTGGCTTTGGCTACTCACAACTTTGAGCAAATTGCCAACCACCTCCTGGGCGAGTTCAAGAAGGAGAACATCAACTGCGAGTGGAAGCTATTGGAGCCCGCTTACGATGGTGCTGTCTGCACTAGAGACGTTGAGAGGCCCAAGGCCATGACCTACGCTGATGCCGGTGTATCTATCGACGCTGGTAACGATCTGGTCGTTGCCATCAAGAAGGCCGTCAAGTCCACTCGCAGACCTGGTGCCGATGCTGAGATTGGTGGCTTTGGTGGTGCACTCGATCTTCAAGCCGCTGGCTATGATGAGGCTCCCATCATGATTCAGGCCATTGATGGTATTGGTACCAAGCTGAAGGTCGCCTTCGTCATGGACAAGTTCGACACTGTTGGTATCGATCTTGTTGCCATGAACGTCAACGACTTGGTTGTGCAAGGTGCCGAGCCTTTGACCTTCCTGGATTACTACGCCTGCAGCAAGCTGGAGATCAAGGAAGCTGTCTCGTTCATTGAGGGCGTCGCTGCTGGTTGCCGTGAATCAGGATGCGCTCTCGTTGGTGGCGAGACTGCAGAGATGCCTGGCATGTACCAAGGCAACGAGTTCGATGCTGGTGGTTGTGCTACTGGTGCCCTGAAACGTGGTCGCACCATCCTGCCCGATATGGCATCTATGGTCGAAGGTGACGTCCTTCTGGGTCTCGCCAGTGATGGTGTTCACTCCAACGGTTTCTCCCTTGTCAGAAAGGTTGTTGAACGCCAAGGACTTTCGTACCACGACAAGGCACCTTGGGCACCTGACACTACTGTTGGCGCTAGCTTGTTGACCCCCACTCGCATCTACGTCAAGCCCCTTCTGAAGGCTGTCGAGAAGGATCTGCTTAAGGGTATGGCACACATCACTGGTGGTGGTCTCTACGACAACATCCCCAGGATGTTGCCCAAGACCCTTGCTGCTGAGGTTGATGTGTCAGCATGGTCTGTTCCCCCGGTGCTCAAGTGGCTCAAGGAAGCTGGTAACGTTGAGTCCCGCGAGTTCGCCCGCACATGGAACACTGGTCTTGGCATGGTCATCGTTGTGAGCAAGGAGAATGCCGCCGAGGCCCAGAAGGTTTTGGAAGAGGCAGGTGAGAGAGTTTCTGTCATCGGAAAGCTCTTCTCTAGAGGTGAGGATGAGGTCGTTCTCAAGAACCTTGAGGCCTGGAACTAGGAGTGTACCAGACGTCGGAACAGGAATACATCAAATGACTTGAGCATACGGCCAGGGAAAGCCGTACATGCAACGATATAGGCGTTATACAAATATCAAGGGTGGGCCGAGGCAGGAATGGATATGACATTTGCGAGCTTACTACTACAGCTCTAAATTTACCGAGATCACACATGTGAAAGTGACAAACCGTTCGCTATGGGCTCAACGACTATTTGTTGGTAAGTCCCTCCGTCTTCGATATGCAAAAAGTTGTTTGTAAAGCGGCAGCAAGGCAACATTGCGCAACAGTCATGTGTTCCTTCTGGACCGACGCAGTGACGTCGGACCCCTGAACACTGGTGATCGGAAAGGGCTCCTCAACTCACTTCCTGACTTACAAACACTTTGGCAACAATCCCATGACACCCATCAAACTTTACCATCCGTATCGTACCATCTCTGCACTCTGCCGCTCTATGCGAGTTCTGTTGTTGGACGATGCCTCCCAGCCATACTGCAACTTTCAATAAACACTCAAGAGCGATTAACTCCTCAATGAACCATGGGGAGGTTATGCTTACCTGACAGGATATTCAGGTACGCCAGGTACTCTTTAATCTCCACGCATGGACCCAGGGGTAGCTACCAATGGTCAGTCGAAGAATTGACTCATCACGATCGAAGCATGAGTCCCCGTCCGCCCCACGCCTTCAGGCCATAATACCCTCATCTCGACACAAACTCGCGCTCTAATGCGGAGAGAACGCGACCTTATTCTTACATTAGGATGGTGATCAGCTATTATGATTCGCAGGCAAAAGCCTGGGCGGTAAATATGGACACCTTTGCAAGAAGAGATTTTCTACTTAAGATCTTGTCAAGTAACCAGACAAGTCGGATTATGGTCATCTCTTTCCTTTGACAGATTTTTGTCGTTCACTTTGTTGGTGGTTTTCGTTAAAATGCGCTCGTTCATACCCCCGCTGGTAGTTCTTCTACCTTCTTTGATATCTGCACAGGATCACCTCGCTGTCCTGGGTGCAGATGGAGTCTCGGTAGGTTACCACGCCAACTCTTCGGTTCTTGCGGTTGCCCCAGTTGGTCTCAAGAAGACACAAACCGGAGTAAGCCAAGCGTCTCAAAGTCCGTCCTTACAGTCGCAAGTCATCGAGACTCACCCTACTTTCTCGTATTCGCCATCAAGCTGGTCAGAACCTGTCGTCCAGCAGCCTACGGAAAGCCCATCTGGTAGCATACCACCCAGCCAACCCGCTTCACAGCATCGGGCTCCTGCTCAACCTTCTGCTCCTGTTCAATCGTGGGCTCCTGCTCAAGCTCCGGCCGCCGTCCAATCTTCAGCCCCTATCCAATCTGGTGTTGCCTCTGCCGTTGGACAGCCTGCTGAATGGCAAACCTATGGAGAAGACGAACCGGCACCCGATGCCGCGCACTCGATGGGCTTTTGGGTTCTCAACAGGAACGCCGTAACACATCATATCAGTACAGACTGGGCGGAAGTTGACGTTGAACAATACGGCGCCCATGGATACCTCCAGTTTTCCACGGCTACAGTCGGACCCGGTGAGAACTTGTGGATTCCCACACTGCCTAATATGAGCCCAAAGTTGTTTATCGGTGTCTCTCCGAATAATAAAACTGCCGAAGTTGGCGACCACCGAAACCATGACACTCTCGTTGAGGCGACCTTCAACGGAGGCTATGACCATCTCTACTATGATATCGATATCGAGCGTGGCTTCTCCTCGCCAGTCTGGTGCCATGGACAGGGCGATGCATGGGAGATTGGTCAAGGCTGCGTTGCAGATTTGCTTTCCGTGTGTCCTGAAAAAGACCAACATCGACACCCAGTGACTGGTGTGTACGATCAATGTCGAGGAGCCGACGACAACATCGCCTTCCGTCGTCATTACTGCCCCAGATCATACGTCGTATGGGACGACGACTATGCCACTGTCACTCCAAGCCACGGAAAGGACGGTCAACCCATGACAGACGGTAAGACAATGATACGAATATTATCCCATTTGATAGTTATCGCTGACTGTTCTTGAAGTGCTCATCTGTACTATCGTCGCCACACCCTCGACCAGCAACATCCAGGCCGCTCAGATCGCCGAAGCTGAGAGAAAAGAGGCAGCAGGTATCAGTCCAATCGCTGTCCTGCCTAGACGTGCCCTGCCTCGAGGCCACACCAAGAACAAGCGACTTCCTGGACACGCTTAGCTGCCTGGCATTACAGCATGTTGACTTGGACACAAGTCACAGGGGAAGTTTCATTTGTTGTCGATTGAATGTAATATTGGAGACTCGAGTTGTTGACCAAGAGAGAGGGAAAAGAACAAAAAAGAAGATGGTTGAGACACTGTAATAGTTTTTAATCTTTAATTTATAGTGGTAATGCAAAAGTTTTTTTTTTCTTTCTGGTTCTTTCAATCTCTATGTTTGCTTGTTTCTTGACTCTTTTCCTTCCTTGTCCAAACCTATAAACTAATGTCATACACTGTATTGTTCTGGAAGTATGTTGCTTACCAGGCTGGCTCTTTTTCCCACCAAAGGGAGCTGATACAAGCGAGCAGTGCACGAAAGCCAAGCTCATCGAGAACATGTAGTCGACCTCGAGATACCCCCTGCGCTCAAGCCCGTTGACAAATCTCTCTCCTATGTCAACGACCAGTGCTATGGTAAGCTATCAAATTGCACAAGCACTTACCGAATCAGAAGAGTGACCATAGAGATGGCTTTGAGATGGTATATCTCCTTGGACATTGTCTCCGAACTGAAAAGCATTGTGCATTTATATAGTATACTATGAAGTCGAGCGGCACGAGAAGAAGCACTATAGGGCAGTCCAATGTCCGGCTGTACCCCTGCCCCTTCATCTCTGTATACTCGATACTGTTCTACTTTAGCTATAGAAATACACAACACTTTCTGAATCAAAGTGTTGGCCAAGGAGAGCTATCATTCAAGGCTGCTTCTGCGGCCACAAGTTCAATCATATAAACGACTGTGCATTTCTGTAGTATACTATAGTACCATCTGCTAACAGCAAAGAGGGACTAGCTTTGTATTTCGATCACATGTTCTCTATAAACTTGCATGTATCCTCTGAATGGGCTCCTTTAAAGGCACACAATAACATCGATAACTTTATTAGAAAAAGTCTTCATGACTAGCTACACTATCTTTCTTACGGCAGCATGGGCAGAAACCACATTCGTCGTCTCATTAATCCCCTCTCTTTCGAATCAAGAAACCTGCACAAACTGACCGATACCAGGCACACCATCCACAACCACATACACCACATACGGGCCGGGAGGCGCAATGTTAGCACTCGGCGGCATAGTCACAGTAAGTGTCTGCTGTGTAGCCCCATTTTTCCAACCCACAGTATCCAAGAACAACATACGGTGACTCATGTGCACAGAATGCGTGACAAAACCTCCATGGTACAGCGACACTTTGACGCCTTTGGCACCCACAGGGACCTCAAACTCGATATTGAAGGTTTGGGAGTTTGCTTGAAGGGCTTTTGAGGACAAGGCAATATTTGTGGGCCGCTTGTTTGCATTGTCGCCGCTGAGGTAGGGGGGTGTGTAAATCTCGACGCGGAATTCTGTGACGTAGGGGTCGTGGGTGCTGGGTTTGAGGATGGGTTGCTCGACTGGGTTTGAGCCTGCGACCATCAATGTGCCGTCGAGAAGTAGTAGTGCTACAGAGTGATAGAGACGAGGGATGGTGGATGAGGCGCCCGTGGTGAAGCGTTGACCGAGAGGTTTGGCGGGATCGTAGATCAGGGCCTCGAAGGTTGGGTCGCGGGCGAGGCCGAAGCCTTGGGCGCCTTCGTTGCCGCCATTGACGAAGATGACTGTGCCATCTGGTAGCAGCGTGCTTTCCACCATGCCGCGGCCTTGGGGCATAGCGTCCATTTCCCATTTGGCATTTGTGGAGAGGGGTTGTATGCGGCCGCAGCTGGGGTCGGTGGGCGAAGTAATGTCTTGATATGCACCGCCGCCGCAAATGACGATATCGGGGTTCCAGTCGTTTACAGAGGACAAAGGAAGCAGGACCGAGCCGCCGGTATTGGGATAAGTACGGTAATCACCAGGAAGATCTGCAAAAGTCCTTACAGTGGTATTGGTGTCGACGTTGAAAAGCTCGGATGACTTAGAAACGAAGACGAACAACGAGCCGTCCTTGAGCTGGTGCATGAACGGGTACATGTAATAAGGTTGATTTTTGACCAGAATTTCCATCGGGATGGACACGCCGGACGACTTGCCATTCTTGTCCAGAATTTCGTAAGTCGGGTTGTTGTTGGCAGGCACGGTGGGGTCGAGCCCATTCAAAGATCCACTGGCAACAAAGAGTCTGCCATCGGGAAGTGTTTGTACTGAGGGATACCATCGCTTACTGCTGAGTTTGTTGCCTGGCTCACTCCAATCTTGCCCATCCAGCGAAGCGTCAGAAGGAGAACGGGTCAGATAACGGATGGCGTCAAACCCATCTCCCACGGTAGGGTCAATGAAGTCCAGGGGAGCGTTACCACCGAGAGAGATAAATTGCCCATTAGCGAGGAAGGAGCCACCGGCGCAGAAAGCATTAGTCTTGTAGGCCAGAGGAGTGTATTTATTGGTAGCAGGATCGTACTCGGTAGAGTATGCGTACTGGCCATTGGGAAGCTTGACCTGTGTGTAGTTCTCGACCTTGTCAAGGAAGACCACTTTGCCGTTGGGGAGGAGGCCGGCATGCATAGCAGGAGCCCCACTGTCGCCGACGATATTGAAGGATCCAGGATTAGCATTAACAGGCGCAGGACTGGGTCCAGGAGCTGCAACGACGGCGCCGTTCAAACAAGGCCCACTCTGGCATCCATCTCCGCAGTGAGCAGTGCTGTTTCCGCAGTATCCATACATACTAGCAACAAAGGTTAGCTATCAGGACAGGTTCAGCACAATCTCGCCGTGTGCCAAAGTCTGCATCTCCGCTCTCCCACAAGAGCGTGTAGAGAAGTGTATGCTATGAAAATGCACAATTCGCTTCCGAAGCAGAGTACTTATCAGAGGGAGTCGCCAAGATGTCGACTCTCAGTGGACACTGCCCTGTTTCTCGATATCACTGTGCATTTTCATAGCTATACGCATTGCATGCTTGGCACACGGGGAGTAAAGAAGACTTACGAGCAGCAGCTACCTTGAGTCCAGTCACCACAGACAGTATTGTCGTACGTAGCACCGCAAGTGCCATCCTTAGTCACTGTACCTGTTGGCGCACTACCAGCAGAGGAGGACGCTGCCGATATGATCGGCTCACCAGTCGTGCTCGAAGGAGCAGCCGAAACTACGTTGGAAGGAGCGACCGAAGAGACGACCGCAGAAGACGGAGGTACGCTTGTCGATGCTGCGCTCTTACAGCCAGAGATACATCCATTGGCAGCCAAGCAGTGGCTATAGGTATTGCCGCAGTACCCATAAGAGCTGATGCGAGTATTAGCTGAGTTTACTATTTAGGTTTCTATCCTGCTTACGAGCAACAGCCACCGTATGCGCCATTTGGATCACACAATGCATTGTTGAAGTTAGGACCACATCTACCGTCATCCCGAGGAGCAGCACCGGACGCAGAAGGTGCTGCTCTGACGATAGTCGAACTTGAGACAGGAAGCTTAGCAGCCACTGAGCTCGAAGTTGTAACAGAAGGCTTGACAGCTGAACTAGAAGAGCAGCCAGAGGAACAACCACTTCCACAATGGGCAGGAGTATCACCGCACCATCCTGTAGCTCGTTAGCCGAAGCATACAGGCCATGCCAAGGCAAGAGGACTGACCATATGAAGAACAGCATGTTCCTTTGTATGCCGTGCTGTTAGGATCACACAAGAGATTGCCATTGTTGGGGCCACATTTACCATCCTGTGAGTATTTGGGGCCGGTGGGTGTGGGTTTGCCCTTGTGTTGGAAGATTCCCTCCAAGAAGTCGAAGATGCCTCTTTTGCCGTGATCCTGGAAGGACATTGGCCAGGTGTGTTTTACAGCAGTGCATCTATCGTCATGAGCTTGATACCTCTAAGTGCGAGAGAATACAACTTACGTGTTGTTTAACTGACAGAACTGCCCTTCCAGACATCCACTAAACTGCAGATCCTGACTGTTGCATGTTGGTTGGACTTTTGGGAAATAGATGTTGGCAAGAGTTGAGCTGGCGCTAAGGCCGAGCAGTAGAATTGACTGCCTCATGGTTGTTCGAGTTCTTGATTGAAACAAACACGGTATGATTTGCTTTCTTAAGGTGTTGGTCGGCGAGAGAGCCAACAGTCGGCTGACAGATGTTGCCGAATGACAAAAAGACTGGGACACTGTACAATGGTCCGTCAATTGTTGAAGCGAGTGACAGGAAAATCGAGTGGAACAAGAGTCACGAAATGAGGGACAACATGGGGGACAAGCGGCAAGGAAGGAAGGACGAAAAGAAAAAGCGAAGGTTACTGTTTATATCTCGAGGTCTTGCCCTCGCCACGGCGGAAACAGTCCACTACCTGAGACTCGACAGGGACGCCACACCTGCAGGCTAATACACGCAGATGCAACCTATAGTCTCCCAAACTTAGCAAGGCAGGTAGACCCTCGAGCGGGCCGCTCGCAGGATGCTAGTTGTTTGATCAGTCGGCGGGAATGAGAGCCAATGCGTGATCTTCCTGAGGACACCTTGGCTGCCGCTATCCGTTCACTCTACTCTGCAACACCTCATACCATCGCTCTTTCCTATTCGGAGAATAATTCAGAAGCGGTATGCGACAGCAACGACGCCCACGAGACCGACACTCGTGCGTGCTTCGTGGCCCCATCGGTCTGTTGCCCTTGCGCTTTTCCACATGGTCAACTGATACCTTGCAGCAGCAGATACGAGGGCATGCGGGCAGCTCACTGTGGTTACACGATTGCCCTGCGTTTCAAGTCGCCAACTGAGGAGTTTCATAGGCGCTTAAAAAAAGCTTGGTCAAAGCTTGGAGCTGGGCTATTGTTTGGACTTGCAGCGACATGCAGGCATTGGGAAACGGGTTTTTCAATAGGATGCTCAGATGGGCTGATGAAGGTTGATCAGTTCGTCCTTTTCGTCTGGTCAAGAGAGGTCGCGTCGTCGCGTTGGATCGGATGAGTGGAGAAGGACAGGGTTGGTCTTTTTGTCGGAGAAAAGGAGGAATACGTGACATCACCGAGGATTGCCAGCAACGACATCTGATCACCCCTCATACCTCGAGAAAGCGATATTACATGTTCAACGATTATCGATATTCGTCTTACCTGAACGAAATGTCCCTAGATGTCCGATAGATGCCACGACTCTACAACCCGACAAACAACATCTGCGTCCGTTGGATTAGTCAACGCCGCACCTGGTCTCGAGACTACCCAGTACAATCAAAACCGCCTGTAGAGCGAAACAAAATCGCAACAACTGGCATCCTGCGACTTCCAATCTTACGACTCTGGAATCCATGATCTGGATATCATCAACATTCTCGCCATCTCGGATATCAATCAGCAAATAACCATGGAGCACGAATACTTTTCATCGAACCCCCGACCAAAAATCCTCCAGAAACACTCAACTCTCGCCCGCGAATTCGTCTCACGCCATGCCTCTGACAACCGTCGCGTTGTCCTCGTGACATCCGGCGGCACAACCGTACCTCTAGAAAATCAAATGGTGCGCTTTGTCGACAACTTCAGTGCCGGAACCCGTGGCGCCACTTCTGCAGAGTATTTTCTCGATCATGGATACGCGGTCATATTCTTGCATCGCCAATTCTCGCTGTTGCCATATAGCAGACATTATTCGCATAATGTGAATTGTTTTTTGGACTTTATGGATGAGGGCGAGGGCGGTAAAGTCGTGGTGGGTGAGGAGTATCAGAATGAAATGGTCGAGGTGTTGAGAAAGTATACGGATGCGAGAAAGAAGGGGAATTTGCTTTCTATCCCTTTCGTCACGGTTAATGATTACCTGTGGGAGTTGAGAGAGATTGCTATTCTTATGCAGCCGCTGGGTGGTAACGCACTGTTCTATCTCGCAGCTGCCGTCAGCGACTTCTTCATTCCCTGCGACAGAATGGTGGAGCACAAGATCCAGTCCTCGGAAGACTTCAACAAGGAAAACCAGGACGGTGCCGATGGGACAAAAACACCTGCAGCACGTATCGAAGGTCAGCGTCTAGTAATCGGTCTAGAGCCGGTACCCAAATTCCTCAAGACATTGGTCGATGGCTGGGCCCCCGACGGCATGATTGTCAGTTTCAAGCTCGAGACCGACCCAGCCATCTTGGTCAAGAAGGCCGAGTACGCACTAAACAAATACTCACACCATCTCGTCATCGGAAACTTGTTGTCGACACGCAAGTGGGAAGTCGTGTTTGTGTCTGCATCGGCAGGCCAACAGTGGATCCGCGTGCCACGAAGCAAACGCACACCCAGCATCTCCGGCAAAGTCGAGCATGTGGGACTGGCCTCTGGCTGCAATGCCGAGCAAGACGCAGAAGCCGTGATGGGACAACCTGCCGTCGAAATTGAATCATTGATCATCCCCGAGGTCGCAAAAATGCACGCCGCACACATGTCTAGAAGAAAGTCGAGATAGAGAAAAGACGTTTAGAGCGAGAAGACACTGGTTTCTATGATACCCTGATGGATTACGTATTGTCCCTCATTCCATCTTCCATCAAAGAATAATACGCCATTGTGCAGTACGATGGCGCATCCTGGCACCAAAAATGCTGAGCGGAATGGCAAACAACAGTATTCCCACTGCTATAGCGGCCTGCTCGCCATAACACTCTGCATATCCAACCTTGAATACCCAAGGCGTGATGGCGTACAGGAAGCCAAACGCCGCAACATTCTTCAGTCCATTGATCAACAATAGTGCGTCAGGAGCAATTGGAAGATACTGTCAGACGTTGATTAGCCAAACTCGTCTCCATCCATTGCAACACGCCTCAGACTGGAGAGGAGACAAGAAAGAGACACTTACACAATCCGAAATATAGGTCATGGTGATACAAGGTATCGTCGTCAATCCCGTTGCAACCATGCCATATCCAAAGAACATACTAGTCCAGTGCAATTTGTCTTGAACACCATATCCGAAAGCCAAACACCCTGCAGGCACAATGACAGCTGGAAAGATCAACAACGTCAATCTCGACTCTGGTTGAAAGACACCGCCATTCTTCCTAGCGCGCCAATCAGAGTACCAATCAACCAGCGGTCCACCTACTAGAGCACCACAAACGTTTCCCAGGAAGCCAGGGATATTGATGAGGCCATTCACAGCAGGGGACCAGGAGTAGGGCGGTGCCTGGAGGACAAAAGAGTTCAGGATGTTGATGCCTACTACCCAGGCAAGCGCGAACGCAGTCGCCAAGGTAGAAAAGATGACCTCAGGATATACGATTAATGGCCAAGGACGTAAGAAAAGTTCAAACAGCGAGATCTTATTAGGCAAAGGCGACCAGAACTTGAGTTGTTGGGACCATGGTTTCTTGGGAACCGTGTCCACAGGTGTAGTATCCGAAGTATCTGATGGACGATGCACGGGCTGTTGCTCTGGGTTCGAGATTGTCTTCTCGAGAGTGTTGGCATCGCCGACTGTTCTTGAAGGTGTGAGAGGTTCCGCGAGTCCGTGTCCTGCGCGGTCGAATCTGGTCTCAGGGCATAAAAAGACCACGACGAGAAAATTTATGCCAACAAGAATGGCTGCGATGATTTTATGCCAACGCTAAAAGTCAGTCAGCCGAGATGGTCAGATCAAGAGTATGAGGTTACCACTTACCCAGCTCAGACCTTGAACCACAAAGCCACAGATCAAAGGCTAGGAACAAATTAGTCGATACCGAGACGTCAAGTCAATCTCTGTAAACACTTACACCTAGAGTGTTGCCAGCCGAGATCGAGTTGACATACCAACTCATCTTGCCAGCACGCTCATGCAAAAAGTACAAATCATTCACCATCGACGCAGCCACGGCTTCAGATGCACTGCCTCCAAATGCACCGACAATATTGGACCACAGTAAACTCTCAAAACTCTGTGCAGTCGCACCCCAAATGTAGCACACGCACAGAAGAAGGGTGCAGAATACAAAGATGGGTCGTTTGCCATAGTAGTTCGCCAGAGGCACCCAGAGGAAGTTCTATGTGATGATCAGTACGATTATAGATAAAGTATGGCAGAATCTGACATACAAAGACACCGAATACAAGGACGGGCCAGAGAAGTAGCTCGCTAGTCTGATGTTGCGACTTTCCAAACTCCAGACTTAGGATGTAGAAAGCTGGGGCCAGATCTCCAATGGCATAGTTCGACAGGAATGCAAAAGCGCATACACTGCCAAAGGCGACATGTTTTCTCCATAAGGGCCATCGAAGCGGGTCGTTGGGATCGGTAGGCGAAGGAGCAGGATACAGGATAACAGCGGTGTCTTTGTCGTTGTGTATACGAACATTTCCCTCCGAGTCATCGAGCTCTTTCAAAGAGTGTAGACGCATGCTTGCGGTATCTTAGAATCCGTGAGAAATCCAAGAAGCCAACCAGGCCGGTATGGAGGAAGGTGCAGAAGACGAAGTAGAGGTGGTCACAGTCTGGTCATCTAGGGATATCCGGAGCATGGTGGTCGTCTTTTAAGTAACTCTCAAGTGGCTTCTGATATCGTGTTACCCCAAAAGGAGGAACCAGGCGGGACAAGGTGAATGGATGCCAGGAGCGAAGATATATCCGAGCCTGGAAGTAAGCAGTGTGGAAACACAACAATCTGCAGTGACACCGTTGAGAAGCACCATTGTCGGAGTTTTGATGATACATGGTGGTTTTTCAGTGTTGAGCAAAACAAATGTAGGCACTACTTGGATGCTGACCCGGGTCGTGGAGAGCCGAAGTCGAAGTTTCCAGTGACACAGATCCGCGCTCTGTATTGACATCACACAATTTTCATTTTGCCCGCTACGGAAGATATGCAAAAATAGCCAGAGATCAGCGGCCTCGAAATGCGGGACAGTCAAGGTCGACAGGAGGATGTGTGCGTTTGATAAAGCAGTGCAGTCACCACGATGTTTGTGCTCAGCGTCAACCAGCCTCATGGCAAACAGCAAGCACACAACATTGCTTGGACAATTCTGATGGCTGCATCAGGCGTAAGGATGAAAATGAAGTCTTGCTTACATCTCTATATTTTATGTCGTCTCCCTCCTTTGGACAAGATCGATACAAGGCGTTTGTCCTACTCGAGGGCGATCCGCGCATTCCCATCTCATGCCAATCTCGAGCTCATGGGGTAGTCCAGATATCATTCACCCAAAAACGCCCCAAACAATCCGCTCAAAGTTGTTTGTTCCCTCATCGTGACAAGCGCAAAAACGAAAAAATGGACATGTTCAATACTCATGACTTCTAATCCTTGACCTTCGCTTGTCTCTTCGCAGTTCCAATGTGAGTGTTATGCACCTAAGAGTCTAGTCAGTGGTTGTAACTTTGGTTCGGATAGAGTAAAGAACGAACCTTGGTAGCGAATTTCAAACTGGTCAAGGTCTCTGAAAGATGGGCCTGCAAAGGGCTGACCATAACAAACATCAGTGTCTTGCTGTTTCCACCCAGCGAATATTGCAAGAGATAGGTCAACTGGGAAATTGTTAGACTGGTATCAAGACATGGTTCATGCTTTCAAACTTACTTTGCTGTTACGATACGGGATGTGCTTCGCATCTTTGCCTGATCCCAATGCACTGATGACATCGCCCAAACAACTCAGACTCTTGTTGATGTTCTGTGTCTCCTTCAAGCGATCGCCTGAAACCTGACTGTGGGCAAGACGCTCACTTCCTGCCAGATCGACAAGGTTGAGAGTACCCTCAGAACGTTCTCCCGTCATTGAGTTTTCTCCAATGAGCCTGAGAATGAAGACCGAGTGACTTCGTGACGAGCGCGAGTTGGCCTGGGTAGCGGCCACTCGTCTGTTGCGATTGGCTTGGTCGACAATAGCATTGACACGCGAAGGCGAGTCTAGGTCGACTGTTGTCACGTCTGTGATCGTGGTCTTGAGCTTGACCGGGTCTTGACGGATTTCGTGCTTTTTGTTGTTCCAGTCTTCCGCCTTGCCAAGAAGATCGTTCACAGTCTCGTTGTATACCTCGACAAAGCTGCCCTCCATGGAGTATGTCCAACCCTTTTCTTCCAAACTCTTAGCTGTCTCGTAGATTTGAGTTACAGCGCTTGGAATCATGCCATCAGCTGAAGACATGGTGTATGTTTTGCCTGATCCTGTTTGGCCATAACAGAAGATGCATACGTTGTATCCATCGAGCGCACTTTGGACGAGCTGGCTGATCTCATCAAAAATCTCGCCGTTCTGTGATGACGGACCAAATACTCGATCGAAGGAGAAGTTGTTGTTGGCTTTGGTAACAGTACCCATGGCGCTCTTTTGGTCCGGACCCTGCACGACAACTTCTTTGCTGTCTGTATCGGCATCAGGGAAAGCGAGCTCTGCTTTTTTCGTCGCCTCATCGCCTAGCGTTGGACGGACACGACAGAAAACACGAATATTGCCCTTGAGCTCCTGAACTTGGTTGTGGAGCTTCCTTCGCAAAGTCTCTTCCTGGCGGAGCTTCTCCTTTGCCTCAGCAGCCACAGCCTGTGCATCTAACATTTGTTGGTTGAGATCCTGGAAAGCTTGTGATTGTGCTTGGTTATCGGACTCAAGGAAATCAATCTTCGCCTTCATAGCGCGCATCGAGGTTTCAAGAGTGAGAGTGTTGGTCGAGGCTTCAGTCAACTTTTCCTTCAAGTTGGTGTTGAGTGCATTTGAGGATTCCAGATTGGCCTTGACATCGTTTAGTTCGGATCGCAAGCTCTGAAGTTCGCGATCTTTTTGCGTGACATCGTTGTCTGCCGTCAGCTTTTGCATGCTGAATTGTGTTGTGAGCTCCTGAACTTCGCGCAGCCTGCGGCTTCTCTCTTCCTCGAGCTCTGCCCTGATTTCGCGTTCTTTCTCGGCCACCTCTTCCCTTCGTGTCTTGTTTGCTCTGTCGGCTTCTTCTTGGGCATCTTTCCTGACCCGATCAAGCTCATCTCTTGCTTCGCGCTGGAGACGCTCAAGCTCCTTGCGATGGTCGTCTTTGGCATCCTCGATATCGTTGCGGAACTTCCTTCTGAGATCATCAATCTCGAAAGCCTGTGATCGCTTCGTGTCATCCAGATGTGTGTTTGCTGAAGATAGTTTTACTTTGGTCTCGGCGAGTTCGGTGGTCAATGTTTGATTGGCGGCGGAGAGTTGCAGGCGGACTTGCTCCATTTCGGTTACTGGGAAGCAAGAGGTCAGCTAGCGGGAATGTAGAAAAGATTTACGAGACGTACTGCGTGCTCTGCACATGGATATGCCCTCCTCCATGCCAGTTTTCTCTGTAGCGGCGGAATCGAGTTGCGACTTGAGTTGGGAGTAGAGGGTCTCCATGTCTTCGAGGCGACCTTTGGTATCCCAGGCTGGAGCAGGAGTGTTAGAATTACGATTCAAATATACGATCTTGCCCGGGGAAGCATTGTGAACGGAATACTTGGTGTGGGGGGTCTTAAAGATATGTAGGTCTGAACTCGGCGGGCACGGAGTCTTCGGAACAGGCTTGAGCTTGGGTATCTGCGATGGAGTCTTGGGGCACAGAGGCTCGTCTTGTTGTGTTGAAGAAAACGAGGCAGATCGAGAGTCCAAGTTGTTGGAACTCAGACTCAGGTTGCGAAATGCTGTGGAAAGAGAGGTGTTGCGGTATGCTGAACAGGCAAACTTTTTTGGGGAAGACGTGGATGTGAAGGGATTTGGGGAGGCTTCAGCAGACGGAACACGCGACAAGACTGAAGCATAGGATGAAGCTTTGTCGTGCATCCGCGGCTGGTGAAGAACAAGGGCAGAAGATTCAACAATGGGAGGTAGCATACCCTTGCGCTTGTTTGGGAGGATGCTCGAGGAAGATAGGTCTTCGTCGTCGTCCTCTTGTGTGGCCGAGGTAGGGCGAGCAGCCAGGGCACTGCGGGATCCGGTTCGAGGAAGGGCGGAATTGGTTCGGTGGGTAGCGGCGGCGGAGGCAGGACGGGTGGATGAGGTTGTGTGGTTTCCGGAAGGTTTTTGCAGATTATTCGTTGTGTTGGAGCGCTTCATAACTCGGGAGGTGGTATGGGTGGAACGAGCAGGAGGCTCGCCAGCGCGTTCGGCCAGAGTCTTTCTCTTAGGGGCGGGCTCAGGTACTGCGGTAGATGAGCGGTCAACGGGTGTCTTTCCTGATGCGACAACTGAGACATACGGGCTGAGCCTTTGTGCTTGAGCAGGTTGGCTGGAGGCGGAATGGCGCGGGCATTGTTATCAGAGGCCGACATCTCCAGCAGTCCAGTAGTCGCTGGGATGCGACTCGGGGGCCGCAGCCCTGATGCGCGGATCGGCTGTGATACAGACATCAGACATGGTGTCGAGGCAAAGGGTAGCAGAGGACGCACGGCATTTTCAGCGTTGGGGACCATGATTGATCTCAAGAAACGATTATATCAGACGACATGCCACGGCGTCGCAGAGAAGCAGAGCGAGCATGAAACAGAAATCCCGTTGGTGGTGGGGCCTCTGTGTCGTTGTCGCTGTCAAAATGGCAGGCGCGAGGCTCGAGCTGTTTCCCCGATAAACAAACACCCAAGGGACCTCTTTCCTGCCGCTTTCCTAAAGGGGATGCCGTGCACGGTCCTTTTCCCATCATCAATCTTCACATGCCAAACAGCCATCCAGCACCAACTGAATGACGTTTCGAGAGTCCAGCCCAACTTTTTTCCCATCCACCTGAACCTTCCTATCTCCTTGCCATATTCGCCATATGAATAGCCATGGAGAAGTACAGTGCCTTCCGTGATCGAGGTGAGTCGTGCCATGTCACAATCTATCGACACGTGCTGATCATGTGGCAGGCTCGGGCATTGCGCCCTTCTTTCCCATTCCCACTCAGCCCGCGGGATATGCCATTCCATTTCACGTCTTTCTCTTCATCGTGCGCATCTTCTTCTTGATCCCTGTCGCCGTTGCCTACTTCTTGCTCCTTTCATGGCTTCCTATTGGTTCTCTCGGCAAGAAGGCTGTACTCTGGTGTATGCTGGGTGTTCCTGGCATCTGGTGGATAGATCTGGGCGTTGACGGCGTGAAGAAGGGGTAGGTTCCTTTGGGCTGACTTCTCTTCGACTTGTCTGCTAACACATTTCAGCTCTCTTGGCCAGAACCAAAACAAGCTCCCTCAGCCTGGCTCTGTCATTGCTTCATCTTACACGTCTCCGATTGACGCTCTCTACCTGGCTGCCATCTTCGACCCTGTCTTCACTCGCTCTTTCCCTGGAGAGCGCAACGTTCAGCGCATCACTCTGCTCCAGGCTATGTTGCAGGCTCTGACTCCACCTGTTCTGTCACCGCCCAAGGACGCCAAACTAGTGCCCATCTCTGACATCCTGCGCGACACTCCGGACCGCTGTGTTGCTGTCTTCCCAGAGTGCACTGCTACTAATGGCCGTGGCATCCTACCCTTCTGCCCTAGTCTCCTCACCGTGCCCATCAAAACCAAGATTTTCCCTGTCAGTCTGCGCTACACTCCTGCAGATGTCACCACCCCTGTCCCTGGCTCTTACCTTTCTTTCCTTTGGAACCTGTGCTCCAAGCCAACTCACTGCATACGTGTTCGTATCGCCGAGGCCACCTTCAACGAGCCGTCAGCTCCTGAGCCACCACGCAAAAACTCCTTCCAAACCAACCTTCTCGACGACTTGCATTCGCGTACCAACCAGAACGGGGGCATGACCAACCCGGAGAAGGAGTCTCTGGACAAGATTGCGGAGTCGCTCGCCCGCCTGGGACGTGTCAAGCGTCTAGGTCTGGTTCCAGCAGATAAGATCGCCTTCATCAAGGTCTGGAGCAAGAGGAGATCATGAGCATTTATTCAATCGAGCAGTTTTTCAAGCGGGTGGTGTTGGTGCGTTGCATGACTGTGTAATCAGAATGAGTCTCCAGTGCTGTGTCTTGCGCAGCTTGAGTTGGTCCCGAATGATAGAAATACCAGAACGAATATTCTCACATCTACTGACGTTGCTGGAAGAACAAGCGAGAACAAAGGACAGAGATGACCATGACCGCTATGATCCTTGCTGATTTATGCAAAAACGCATCCCTTTCTACAGCCCAAGATCATAGTAAACGCAAATGGCAGTCCTGAAGTTATACAGACAAGCCTCCCTACTAGCCCCTTCCTCCTGCTGCTCCCACTTCTTCCTCATCTCCAATAGCAACTCATGGACTTGAGCCAAATACTGACGTTCGGCAAGTGGCGTGCTCTGAATCAGCTTCCGCCACGAATCCGGATCCGAGAGTCGAGTCTCGTCGCGGATGTTGTCGACGATGCCTTCACGTCCTTCGATGGCGAGAATGGGCGCAGACTTCCAGGTGTCGATGTAGGTGGCCCAGCGCTGTTGTGCCGCTTCCACAATGTGGTATTTGTTGCTTTTCTTGCCGCGGTGCTGGGCCATGAGGACTTGGACGTTGTTTTTGCCGCGCTCGCTGTTACCGTTACCTTCGTTGTGATGAGAGGAATGGCGGATGAGTGATGGATGGTGGCGAGGACGCTGGTTGCCTGCCTCGCGCGACTCTCGCTCGCCCATTTCAGAGCGCATGTGCGAGATCAAATTCGTGCTGGCGACTTCGGTCTCGGTGTCTGTAGTGCTGTTGCGGACTTTGAAAGTGCTGGAAGCTTCGTGCTTGACCATGACGATCCAGGTGTGAGATGCGTCTCGCTGCTTGCTGAGCACATCATCAATGGTTCGTGCATCGGTAGCTAGTTCGGCGCTGAAGTCGTTGGCCCAGAGACTGGAGAGCACTTTAATGCCGGTCGAGCGAAGGACGGTTGGATCGCCAGAAGCTACGAGGATGTCGCAGCGCTTTGCGTTCCAAGCTGGGCTCAGTGACTCTTCTTGACCCTTCTTGAAATATGCATTGTTGATTGCATTCTTCTTGTGCCTCATAATTGCCGCAATGAGGCCATCCCAGCCGATGCTGACGCCAACAGCATGACACGCCTCACTTGTGGCATGAGCGCGAGAGCGATGGGCATCGATGAGTCGGTCGTACCTTCCGCCTGCAGCAAAGACGTTTCTGTTCTTCTTGTCATAAATGCATTGAAACAACACACTTCCTGTGTAGAATTTTTCGTTGACGCTGCTCAAGGGACAGATGTATATCTTGCGCCGAACGCCGAAGAGCTTCATAGCATCGACCACACGCTTAATGTGTTCCATGGGTCTTCTGATCCTGCTCGCGTGTGTGCTGTCCTCGAGGATCTCCTGCAGCTTTCTCAATGCCTTGTCAGGAGTCTCACGGAAGTCGAACTGTGCCAAATCGTCCAATGATGTAGAATGTATGCCGATCAAGGGTGAGCGGAGTTCAGCACGTATCTTTGACCAGCCAAACTGATGGATGTTTAGCTTGCTGAGTGTTTCTTTAACAATCGGTCTTTGAGACTTGTCGATGCGACAGAAGTCAAGAATGAGCTCCAGCAGATCGGAATGGCTTAGATGAAAGCACATAGGCTGTGAGGATAGCGCCGGGACCTCATCGATGATCTCGTCAACTACTTTGAGGACTTCTGCTTCTTGTAGAGCAAGATCATCGCTCTCTTTGGTGACAATATCAAAGTCAACTTCCTTGATCGTTCTAGGGGGACCTCCGCTGAGAGTATCACGGAAGACGTTGCCAAAGACGAACGTCTTTTCGACCGAGGGTTCTTGTTTGGCAAGACGTCTTGCATGCGGCAGGACCAAATCATAGGGTAGCTGTAAGAGGTTACCTGTGCCATCCAAGAGTTGAACGATATTGGGTGCAGTGTAGTAGCTAGATCGAGGAAGCAGCAAAGGGCGTTGAGTCTCTTCGGCTCCGTGCCTGCGGAAGATGGAACAGAGGGTATTTCTGGCAATGTCTCTTACACGAAAATCTTCGGCTGTCGGTGGTTCCTTGTTGGCTTTGGCATCCCACGCAAAGTCCTTGATTCGTTGATCGGGTGTCTGGGTGAACAGAGCTGTCATCATCTTCTGGTAGTACTCTGATCCAGGGTCGGTGAGACTCTGCAAGGCTTGTCGGATAGTCTCGTCCTCGATCTGCACCGGCAACTTCCCGCTTCTAAGGAGTTCCAAGCTGCTTGGGCGATCGCCAGGAGAGTGACTGATCAAGTACATGATGATGTTGCCTTGGAGTACCTTGTCGGGGGCTTGGAATTCGGAAGGCAAGACGTGCTCTTTTTCTCTCATCTTCAACAATACCTCATGACGCTCCATGGCTGTCCGGAGTGGGAAGCACATCTCGAAGAATATGATGCCGAGCGAGTACATGTCGACTTTGTCGTTGTAGTTTACTCCAGAACCAGACTTAATCTCGGGCGCAACATACATGGCAGTTCCGACACTCCTGGTCATATCAGCGCCGGTATTTGTGCTGGCCATGACTTTGTCAGCGCTGGTGTACTGGCTGGTCGTGGCCAATCCGAAATCTCCGATACGAGGGTTGCCGGCAACATCGATGAAAATGTTGTCGGGCTTGAGATCACGATGAATGATGCCATGGTTGTGGATATGAGCAAGACCTTCGAGAACTTGTCGGAGCATTTGCCAGCCTTGTTCGGGCCTCGCGTACATGTCTTTCCTGATCAAGTCTCGAAGAGTATGTCTCTCGCAATATTCCATCTGGATATACAGCGTAGAGCGCATAAAGCGACGAGATGAGGCGCGATGTGTTCTTTGAGGTCGCGAGTCGGTATCCTCCCCATCGCTGATGGCACTCTCTGAGGGCGCGCCATTTCTGAAGATGGACCTTCCATTTGTAACGCGACCATCGGTCTCCGTTCCAGACGCTGAATCCTCGTCGTCGTCGTCATCATCTTCCTCTTCTTCTTCGTCATCATCGCTGTCTGCGCCAAAGACAATGTCATCACCAAGACCGCTCGAGCTGACAAAGTCCAAGCCACGACTGCTCATGCCGAACTGAATGCCGTCGCCCGAGGAGGTCGTCATGTCTTCTGCAAACGACACAGACTCCTGATCTAATTCAACCATGCCAGACAAGTCGTCCTCGACCCAGGCCGAATAGTAACGGACCACGTAAGCATGGTTGAGTCTGTGCAGAAGCATGACTTCGGACAAAACATGCTCAAGTTGCGCAGCCGAGTCTTGTTTGACCTTCTTGATAGCGTAGACTCCGCCATCAAGCTTGTTGCGGGCTTTGACAACTTCACCGAAGCCACCCTTGCCGAGGCGACCTAGCTCGGTGAAGTCTTTGGTATATCTTGAGAACACTGGACCTTCGCCGATGCTCTGAGAATTCTGCCTAGAGCGCCTAGCAATAGGACTCTTGAAGTCACCCGAGAAGCCCATGGAGGAGGATTGTCTGCGTTGACCCTTGGAAAATTCTGTATTGATGATGGGCAAGTCGCTGCGGAAAAACTCGCTAGGGATCAGCTCAAAGGCCGTAGGTCTGTTCTTTGGCTCCTTGCTGAATACTCTGCGCAAAACATCGCTAAGAGGTTCGGAAAGATCGAGAGACTCAAGCATAGCCATTGGGCCATTGTACTTGCGAGTGATAGCAGTACCAAAGAGCATCTGAACAAGCAGGACACCAAAATCCCAAACATCGCTTCGTCGAGTGAAGGAGGCGTCTTCTCCAGAACACTCAGGTGCAATCCATGCTGCCATCTTCTTGCCTTTTTCCAGAGTGCTTGCTCGGCCTTGTAGTCTGAGTAGCCTGTCTTCATAGGCAGCGTCTGCTAGTTTCGGTGCAGTGACTCCGGTATCTGATCGAAATAGCAAGATGTTGGCGCTGTGTATGCGTTTGTGTACGATACCGTGACGGTGATAGTAGTCCAAGGCTTCGAGCAAATCTAGAGACCATTGCTTTGCTTTGGCGGGTGGTACAGTGTTGCCATCTTCGAGCATCTCGGCGAGACTTCCTCTGTTGGCAAGATCTGAAAGGACCGAGACATCCCAATCTTGGTTCAGTCCCCCATCTCTTCCCTCAAGCTTTCCAACCTTGAAAGCATAAATGTTCACGATGTTGGGTTGACGAAGTACTTTCAGCGCTTCAAGCTCTTCTTCTAAAGCCAATAAATGGTTCTTGCTCGTAGCGTCACCATGTACTATCTTCAAGGCCAAACGGCGAACTGCGAGCATAGTCGGACTCATGAAGGAGCCTCTCGAAAACTTAGGTTGAGCAGCGCAAATACTCATCTGGCCTTTGGAAGTAATAGGCGCAACCATGGCAACAGTGTTGAAAGGGACGCTTTCTACACCAGGTCCGAGCGCGACGGCTTGATCGAAGTTGATAGTGTTATTATTGTCGTCATCAACCGAAGGGTGCGGACTCGACCCTGTCTGAGTGCGAGAAGATCGGTCGCGTCGTTTGGACTCACGGCGTTCGACCTCATCTTGGACCATTTTCTGTAGCATACGTTCTTCCTCGTCCTGGGCAGCCTGCACTCTCTTGGCCTCATCTTCTTCTGCTTCCTTGGCTTGGTCGAACGCGGCAGCCTCCTGGTTCATGCGTTCATCGTCAAGACTGGGTAATACACCCTGCTCTCTAGCCTGGACCGCATCTTCAAGAGCATCCTGAATGTCGGATGCGATGGCATGTATCATGACTTCGCCGGCCATCTCGCCTGGCCTGTTCCTGACAATGTTTTGAACACGCTTTTTGGCCTGAGCTTGCAACTTGTCCAAGCCTTCTAGCTGAAGCACAGGCGCAGATTTGGGATAGGTTGCCGTCAACTTTGCAGATAGAACGACAAAGGTAGATTCATCAGAGAAGGCTTTCAGCTTGAGTTTGAATGCGCGGTCGGAGCTCTTGCTCCAGGCGGTCTTGACTTCTACTTCTTCATAGTCTTCCATATAGATGGCTTGGAGGACGTCGATCTCCTCGGCCTGGACCTCTGCATAATTGACGTGAGGGCCATCTGCTGCTGGGTTCGAGGCGGAAGGTTTGGGAGCGGCTGGTTCATTGTGTTTGCGGGCTTTGGTAGACGTCTTTGCAGGCGTTTTCGGAGCCATCCTTACAAGGTGGTCATGAGCGTGTGTGGTAAAAGTGCCAGGGGACACTACCAAGATTATGCAAGAAGAGTGCAGCCGAAGCCACACTTTTTTACGCTGTGGCCGACATTATTTCTCTGTGATGTTGATGGTATAGGAAAGGAAGAGAATGGTTATCAGAGGAACATACACGGGTTGAATGGAAGCGGTGGAAGATGAACCCGCGTGGCTATATAGGCGGTGAGCGCGCTGTATACATTAGCGTGGCAGAATTCAGGTTCAGGTGTAAACAAAGCTGTCTTCTCCACTCTACCTAGGCGCAAACGCGATTAGTCGTCAACGACGACACCATCGCACGTCATGCTTTCCTGGATTACGGGCTCTAAGGACCTTGAAGAGGCCGAGGGTATCTATTGATTCCACTATCCAGATGAGCAAGTCTAACCAGTAGCAGATGCCTTTCCCGAGGCGCCAGAGACACCAGCCCATGTGTTTGCAGCACGCGCATTCAAGCATGCCATCTTCGGCACCCCTGCTCCACCCAACGAGGGCAACTACGTACAAGAAACTGTAACTAAACAGTCTGTCGAAATCGATTCCAAGCCTCGCACTATGACTCTGGAAATGCCGACACGATCGAAAGACGATATGCATGCCATCACTCTCCCCTCGGCATCTGGACTGTCACCCACGAAACCTAACGGCATCCTCATGACTCCCGGAACTACCAGACGAAACAAGACTGTGTCCTTTGGGACTCAGGTCGTGGATAATGAGTCGAAGAAACAGGACAGGACTGGCCTGCCTAGCGCTTTCTCTGGCGATGGCCTCGCGCAGTCAGGTTCAGCTTCGAACAGAGCGCGCACTAAGCTCACTGCCCAACTCCAAGAGGTTCGCGACTCGGCGCAAAAGAGCAAGACACACCAGATACAGAGAGCAAAAGACGACACCGACCTGACCATGGACTATATGGAGCCCCGGTCACAATCAGGAAAGTACTGGAAGAGAGAGTACGAAGCATACGCCGAAAACACTCAGCGCGAGATGAAGAAGTTGGTCATCAAGCAGAAAGCTGCAAAGGACTATGCGAAGGAAAAGGAGGAGGAAGTCGCCAACTTGCAGACCCAGCTCCGTCAAGAAAGACTCAAAGTCGAGAAGCTTGAAGCCAAGACCAAAGAGCTTGCTGCACAGATGAAGGCGTTTGAGAAGAAGATGACGGGCCAGACGAGCCAAGACACGCAGAAGGACATCGCAAAGTTCAAGGCTGAGAACGAACATCTTCGCCACGATCTTGACCAAGTGCTGGGAAAGAAGAGCGGCATTGCCAACAGCCCCAAACGCAAAACACCAAAGACACTTCCAGCAGGCGACCTTTGGGCCAATGTCGCCATGTCGAGCCCTTTCGTGGACGACGCCGCAGACAAAGATCACTCACCTCTACGCGCACGAGACATGAACATCCAAGATCAGACACCCAAGGACGGAAAGCCCAAGGTGGTTAGAAGTGTTCATACGAAACGTCTCAGCGAAGACACTATGGACATGTCACTGCCCCTTCCATCTCCCGAGCCCTTATCACGCGCTACACCTCGCAGTAACAGGAAATCGACAGCAGATATGACGATAGATGAGCTGGTTGAGAAGTACTCGCCAGAGAAACCGCAGTTCGATCGTCTTGCTCTGCCTTTGGGTGTTGGTGCGCTGAACTTTGGTCTGAGCAAGCCTGAGATGAGACCCACAGCAAGCTCATCCAAGACTGGAGCTAGAATCGCCAGTCTGAGTGATGACAGGCTAGCCAAAGCACAAGCACGCATCGAGGCTAGAAGACTGTCCAAGTTGGCTGCAGCATGAGTGGCTTTTGACACGATGGTTACACGAATCACGGATTGTTACAATGATTTTGCTTCTGTTGATACCCTTTAATTGATACCCCATTCTACTGTTCTCCATTTCCCATTGGGTTTGTCTTGCAATGTTTCCATGACCATAATTCCATGCCAAGACGTCAAAAGTCCATGGATTTCATGACGCAGCTCTAGAAACCGTGAAGCTCCATCCAAAGCGCAAAGGCAACTCGACAACCACTCTGACCCAGCATATCCCCTATCATACACAACTCGTTCAAGATCACAAACACACATATACACACACAATGGACTCCCTAGGCAGCGGCAACATCGACATTTCCAAAATGTCCGACGCCGAAAAGCAAGACCTGCAACAATTCGTCGTCAACGAGTCGCAAAAGGCGCGCATCCAACAATGTACGTTTTGTAACCCCCTTCTTCCCTTGTCTCCTCTGCACAATCATCACTAACACGAGAATTCCCAACAGCCATCCACTCCCTTACAGACACCTGTTTCCGCAAGTGCATCACCGGCAAGATCTCATCGGGCAAGCTGGACAGAAGCGAGGAGCCCTGTATGCAAAACTGCGTCGATCGCTTCATGGATGCAAACCTCGTCGTCATCAAGAACTTGGAGCAGATGAGAACGCACATGTAAAAAGAGAGAGAGAGATGTGTAGGAAGGAAGAAAAAGAGGTCGCGAACCATATCCTCAGGCTTTGGTGGATTGGCAATACGGACTATCAGAGCCTGTGAGCTGGCAAAAACGCAAGCAAGGATTGGGAGCATTAGCATGACTCGAGACATGAATGTAAATGTACACTATGAAGGGATGTAGGATAGAAGAGGTCACTGTGGCTTGCAAAGAGCATGTTCATATACAGGAAGGGCGGTTGAAGATACATTAGCAAAGCAATTATCATGGTACGACACGGGACAAACCAGATTCAATGAATACATGTCACGATAAAAGTCACAAAACTCGAGAAACAGGACGGCGAGGGCATGAATGAACTAGATTTGGGATTTCTCCCTGGTATCGAAACGGGGCCTGCTTCCTTGCAGCCACCCACACCCACGTAACGCCAATGCTTTTTGTTTTGAGCAGACCATAATCATAACCACGACACGAGAGCATAAATCGCCCAACCTTCTTTGGGATGAGACTGATTTAAACAATGTTGAGCTTGGTGGCAGCAATGTCAAGAGCGTCGACGTCAGGAGTAAGACGGGCGAAGGCCTTCTTGGTACCGTCAGGGCTATTGAGGACATGTATTAGCGAGGCTCTTGCAAAATACAAGACAAGGTGGAGAAAAAAACATACCGGATCAGGGTGTTGATCTTGACGGTGTCAACGTCGTACTGCTTCTTGAGGGCGTCCTTGATCTGGCGCTTGTTGGCCTTGGTGTCGACGATGAAGACGAGGGTGTTGTTCTCCTCAATCTTCTTCATAGCAGACTCGGTGTTGAGAGGGTGGATCAGGACCTTGTGCTGCTCGACACCGGTCTCGGCCTGGACACTCTTGCGGGGGTACTTGGGAGCGCGCGAGAGCTTGAGGGTCTTGGGCTGGTGGAAGGTGGTCGACAGGCGGACTTTGCGGACCTTGTGCGAGTTGACCTAATCAAAAGAATAGGCCGTCAGCGATGGGAGTGCTGACACGCCTCTATTTCAGGTAGTCCTTACGCCACGAAGAGCAGCCTTAGCGGCAGCGCCGGCCTTGGCCGAGGGCTTGGTGGCCTTCTTTGCGCCTGCGATGTGTATTAGCCATGTGTCCTGGCGGTATGCGGAATTTTGCAGGAGGATCAAGGCCTGGGGTCGAACACATCCGGCGAAGACAATTTTTGTCGCAATTTAAAAGTCGTTCGTCGTAGGGTGTCCGCCTTCATCGCTCGTCCTGGTGAGTCGCACCTTGGGTGTTGTTCTTGGGGGCCATCTCGTTGAGTTGTCGGGGTCGTTGCTACAGAAGTCGCTCGCTGGTCGGATTCGAATTTGCAAAGTGCGAACAGAGAAAGGGCGACCCTCGGTCAAACTCCGGGTCGACGCGCCCGCCTGGCCTGATCGAAATCTTGGCAGTCGATGTCGAACACTTTTTCTCATCGAGTGAAAATAATAGTCGAGAGTGAAGTGAGATAATTCTGCCAGAGTATTCTGTCCTGTGGTCTTTGGAGCTTACGATATTCAACGTTCACTTGGGTGTCGCAAAAAAGTCATACATCATCGCTTTACTTGGAGGCTGTCAAGGACTATCACCACACCCATCCAGACTCCACAAAATGGTCAACACCAAGAAGAAGCAAAAGCCTGTGAGCCTTTCTCACGGTCGACCACCAGCAGCCAAGAAGCCAAAAGCATCATTGTCATCCAAAGCCACGAGAAATCTGATCCAAAGTCATCATCGTCTTCACAAAGCCCTCGCCGATGCCACGCGTCAAGGAGACGAACAAACTGCGTCAGCCATCCGGCAGCAGATCGAGGAGAAAGGTGGTCTGAAGAGTTACCAGCAAGCGAGCATTCAAGGCCAGTCCAGCAATCGAGGCGGAGATACTTCGAGGATTCTGCTAGACTGGTTGCCGAAGGACCTGCCGAAAGGACGCACAATCCGTATGCTCGAAGTCGGCGCCCTTTCTGTTAACAATGCGTGCTCAAAGTCTGACATCTTTGATGTGGCGCGCATCGATCTGAACTCACAGGCTGCTGGAATCGAGCAGCAAGACTTCATGGAACGACCCATCCCAGAGACAAACGCTGACAAATTCGACATCATCTCTCTATCTCTTGTATTGAACTATGTCCCGGAAGCGCTTGGCAGGGGAGAAATGCTGCGAAGGACATGCCAATTTCTGCGAGCTTTGCCCGTCTTAGGTTTCGGTGAATCAGAATCGGCGCCCGAGTACTTCCCGTCCCTTTTCTTGGTCCTGCCAGCGCCCTGTGTGATCAACTCACGCTATCTGGATGAAACTCTTTTGAACCAGATCATGGTCACCCTCGGCTATGCCATGGTGAAGAAGAAGCTATCGACAAAGCTCATCTATTATCTGTGGCGTTACCAGGGCAAGGGTTCAGAGAAACGGCACAGGTTTCGAAAAGATGAAGTCCATCCTGGAAAGACACGGAACAATTTCTGTATCATTTTGGAGTGATCAATTCTTCAAGCTTTATCGATTACTATAATCAGACACCAGCCCCTGGCATCATGTCCTTTGTGGGGGATACGACTGTATTCCACTTGACCAGTAGACGATGAAATGCGCAAAAGTGTCGTGTTACCAGCTTGGACTGGTTTGGGCTGCAATTCTCCAACCAGGCATCAGACACATGATAACTATACCAAGGATGGTTAGCAATCACATGACTGATTGATGATGCATGCGCTCTGGCAGGCATAATCTTATGCCGTGCAGGCGGTAGAGGGACGGCTCTCTTTGGCCAGTACAACCTGCTTGAATGGATGCGATGTGCAGAGGCGCGCGGCTCGGATGCATCATGCTCATGCATTGCAAACAATCCATCACACCCTGCACCTACATCCGTACGAGAAATCGAGTGAGCTGAAACCCATGACGAGTGCCTCTAGAAAGAATTGAGAGCCCGATCTTGAAGTTGCTTGACAATTGTTTAATTTCCTTCGAGGTATCGACAAGGCTGATGATAATCTTCGAGAAGTCTCCACGCGAAGTGACTTCATTTACTGAATAGATTGTGAGAAGTCCCGAGTGGACGGAAGGATTCAGTAGAGGCTGTTTAGCGCAGTTGGTTCGGGTAGAGGTTAACAACCGCATGTCTCGTTGCACAAACTCGGAACAATCAACAACAGAGCTATCGACTCTCGAGAGCGAGTCGTCGACATCAAGACATGAAGCGACCTGGAATCTCGTGTCACATATGCATGCAAAGGCAGGAGGGTACGGCCCGCTTGCCGCATAACGCAAGCAACAGACGAGGGTCACATTCTGACCTGTCGATAGGCAAGATGATGAAACGGCGTTCTGGAAAAGCGAGTTGAGGTCGGCAGGATTGTTGCCAAAGTAAGCAGCACAGATGCCTGACAGACCCTGACGGGTTCAAGAGCGAACGCCGACATGCGGTCCGGACCATTGGAGATGAAGCCTACAGTAGTTCATAGCATTTGGATCAACTGGAATCTATGTTGCTTTTTCAGTGCGCGATTTAACCATTCGTGTAGTCGTTGATTGAGAGAGACAGCGCGGAAGAAGCGGAAGAAGGACGAGCAAAACAATAATGACCAGGCAGTTGCTCAAGGTCAAAGACCATTTCGTGGCCGGCGTCTCACGGCTTGAAAGAAGCACATAGAAGGTCAAAGCATACGCCCATGCGAGGCTCTAGCGCAGTGGCTCTGGGATCAGCTGCCGGCGCGCTGCGGCGCTGCAGCAAGGCAGGCCTGGAGAATTCTTGGGGACTGATGGGCCAATTGGGCGCGACCGGTCACGATGGAGAGCAGCCAAGATGGACAACAACAAATAGCGAGAACAGGTCGGCGACTTTGGTATGCGACGGAACGCATGATGGCATGCTGTATGGAGACGAAAATCGACAAGACTGCCGAGTGGGGTCCGGCGGCCTGTTTTAGAGTCGGTGGCCAGGACTCAGGGTCAAGCAAATGTCGTGGCCTTTACCGATGCACACCGAGAGCGGGCGCCGGCCTCCCTGCGACTGTGTTTGGTGAGGAAGTGTGCTCCGCTGACGGCCATGGTGTGAAATTCTCTGTCTCGAAGCAGGGGTCTGCATATATAAAGCTATCTGAATGGAGAGTGCCCGAACGGTGCTGTGATGGTGCATCTTTGTTGATCTGTTTCAGCATCATATCCCTCGATCTTTTAGTTGTTACGGAGACTGTGATATCTGACTCGAGCGTTGCACGGCTTGGGGAGCCAGAGAGAGAAAGACCACAAGGCTGTTTTGCTGCATCATAACGCCAAGCTGCGCAGTACCCACATCGACCTTTCGCGGCCATCGCAAAATCCTCTCTCGAATACCTTCTCTCCTCCCTGCTCCAACTCTCAAAACCTGCTTCTCATCTCCTTGTCGACTGCTGCTTTAGTAGAGGTCCCCCTGCATTGTTCTCGCGCTTCTGGTCTGATTCCACGGGCTTATGAGATCACGCCCCGCCACGAAAAACGACTGACGACAAAGAAACCAAGTTGGCCAGCTACAGCCACAACGACGCCCGGCTGTTGTCTCCAGGAAAAACTCCCTCTCATCTCGACGCCCTCGCAGAGTCCCCTTTGTGTCTTGTTGCATTCCAGCCCTCGCTGCACTGCTTGTCCTGCAATTCTTCAGGCATCCCGTTTCCGCCGTTACAAAGTCACCGAGCTAGCCGGGGTCACACGTCTTCGACACTTTTGTCCTGCCCAAACGCTTTTGAAATCACGTCCCCCCGACAACTCTAAACTCTTTTTTGTCGAATCCTCTTCCTTCGACCTTGCCTGTCGACAGACATCATGAGTCTCCAGCAACCGGACATGTATTACGACAACCCCCCTGCAAGTCGCTCTCCCCATGTGCAGCGCCACCAGCCTCAGCTGCATCGCCAGTCGTCGCGCCAATTCGACTCGTACGCTCACCTGCCCTCGGGCCTCTATGGCGCCGAGGATCAGCAGCAACAACGTTTTGATGCTCCTCGCTACAACGACAGGATGGGCGCTCCTCCCAACATGCACCAGAACATGAATCAGAATATGAACCAGAACATGAACCAAAACTATGGTGGATACGACATGGGTGCTCAGAACTGGAACAACGCCGCCTTTGGAAACAACACCATCGGCGCTTTGGGCGCTTCCCAGCGCAGACGCGGACCGCAACAGGCCCCGAGAAACGGTCTTCCTTCGGTAAGCTCCAGCGCGGCTTCTCATCAATATGGACTGGGTCTGACTAATGCGGGTGGACAGGCCTGGCTCGACCAGCCTCAACCTATGCCCCAAGTTTCCCCCTACCTTGGCCTCGGTGGAGGTGTTCTTGGTGCACCATCAATTAGATCGGATCAGCTTGGCTCTGAGCCTGATGAGGAGCTCATCCCTACCGCCATTGTCATCAAGAACATTCCATTCGCCGTCAAGAAAGAACAGCTGGTCCAGTTGATGACCGACATGGGTCTTCCTCTTCCTTACGCTTTCAACTACCATTTCGACAATGGTGTTTTCCGCGGGTTGGCTTTCGCCAACTTCACCTCGCCCGATGAGACTGCCGCTGTCATCGACGCCATGAACCACTTTGAACTTCAGGGCAGGAAGTTGAGAGTCGAGTATAAGAAGATGCTTCCTGCAGCCGAGCGCGAGAGAATTGAGAGAGAGAAGCGTGAGCGTCGTGGGCAGCTCGAGGAGCAGCACCGTCCTATGGCAACCCAGACTCTGCAGACTCAGACCTCCATGTCCTCGCTTACCGGCCACATGCCTCCCGCCTCTCCTTCGCCCGTGTCGGCCGGAAACGTTGGACTTGCTGTCGATCTCAACAACCCTGACACCCTCAAGGTCTACTCGGATCTCTTGATCTTCAAGGAGGACAAGAACAGAGACCTGTTCATCTTCCCCTCTAACCTGAGCCCTCCTCAGAGACGTGTTATCCACACCATTTCCCACCACATGGGTCTCGCCCACATCTCCAAGGGACAAGCTGACCAGCGTGCTGTCCACGTTTATAAAGAAGCTCCTCGCCAGAGGCTCAGCCCTCCTCTGCCTCAGATTCAGGCTATTCAGCAGGGTGAGACGCAGAGAAGAGGCCTCAACCGCGCTGCAACGACCGACTTCACCGATGTTCGCAACCAAGACGCATTTTACAACCCCGCTGGTGTTCGTCACCAGCAATCCGGTTACCTTGCTGGCTTCCAGGACGCCCCCAGCACTCTCGCCGCAGGTCCCAACCTCCGTGCTGCCAAGTCTTTTGCTGACTTGCGCTCTTACACTCCTTCTCCTGTCCCTTCCACCGCCAGTTTCCCCGCCACTCTTGGCAACAATGTCTCTCGCTTCGCTGAGTACGCTCGTGAGAACGGCGGTACTCCTGCCATTACTCCCACCGGTACCGCTGCACCCATCGGCACCCGTGGTGACGAGAGCATGCTCGTCAACGGACTCGGCAACATGAACATTGGTGGCCCCGCTGGTTTTGCCAGCAGCCCTCGTGGCCTGCGCGGTATGATGTCTTGGGATCGCGAATCCAACCCTGGACCCATTGGCGGCCACCGCTCTTTCAGCACCAATAACACCGGCTATGACGAGCAGCCCCGTGACCGCAACCAGGGCGTACCCTCTCGCCAGCCTCGAGGCCCAATGCCTGAGCGTGGCTCTGGCTTTCCTCGTCGCAATGGTCACATGGCTCGCGGCAGTGATGAACTGTCGCAACAGTCCGGTGTCGAGATCACTGTCGAGTAGATCACTCATTTTCTATGACACCTAACGGCAACTGTACACCCTCATGAGTATGATGCTTGCAACTCGAACCGATTTCAAGAACGATGAACAAGCTACCACGGCATGGGCAGACGAGAGAAGATTGTCATGTCTTCTTCGGTCTCTCGGCTGCCTTGATGAAGTCAATGACGAATGACAACAACGACCGCTACGAAAGTAGACCCCTTTCAAAAGAACATATCCCACCATTATTGGCTTTCAGCATGGCTTGAAGAAACATTCACCCAAGTCGGAAAGCAGCGCACTGATTTTTGTCGAAATTGCATCGAGTCTAGTCTTTCCCTTTTTCCTCCATCTGCTGCACTTCTGCTTTGTTATTTCCCTCGTCTTTTGAGCACGAACGCGAAAAGGAGGAAACGAAACTGTTTGGAATCTCTCGAGAAAACAAAAAGATGGTATACGAATTCGAGATGGCAAACACTTTGTCTGATTTTTCCTTTTGTTCTTTCTTTCTCAGATTCATCTTTCCTATCTCTCATCTCTTCTTTCCTTTCTTGGGAACGGGACCGTGGATAGGGGAATAGTCTGGCCCTAATCTTCCTACAATGGGATGTGTATTTTATCATGCTTATTGGAGTGGCAGGCAAGGACATGGTGGATTGACTCTTTGCTCGCAACCAACCTAGGTAATATTCAGATGAAGTGTATTATTTTGATTTATTTGCATTTATTGTCTTATTCATGGTGCTTCAGTGACCCTGTCAATGCATCTCATACCTTTTCTCTCGACATTGCTCATGGTTCGAGAGATGAGCAGAACAGTGACTTGCTTTGCAAGCTATTAAGATTAAGGCTCAGAAATGGTGGCAGTTCGCTCTTTGCGTATCGTGCGTGCATAGAAAAATTTGCGGTGGCTACACGAAGCCTCCAAGTCGATTGCCTCTCTTTGTACAACAATCTGCAACGTTACCTGCTCCAATTGCAACATTACGGCACCTTTAGACTGTAGAACGACACAGTGTTCTCCAACACTCAGATCATAGCCACAGAAAGCTACGGAAATTCTGTCTCTCAGTGGGTGCTGCCCTGCTTCTCAAGACTATTATGCATCTCTGTAGCTATACGCTTTTCTACGTCATCAGAGCATCACGACTTCCAAACACCTGGGATCTACGACGGAAACAGCTTCTGTCGTTCTACCTCTCAGAACAGACATTTCTGCAGCAAATCGGTCAAAAGGGAGAAGGGTGTGCTGATATGATAGTCTAAGGCATTAGCAGTAAACAACATGTATCACCTGCCAGAACCTCGTCATGAAGCTCCACGCAGGTCAGAAAGTGAAGCTGTCATGAACGCGGTAGAGAGACACAAAGCGGCAAACAATTGCATCAACATGACAGTGACAGTACAGTGCCCATGCGGGGTCCGTGGCTTCCCCTTTGCTTGTTTAGAGCTAGTGAAGAGCAGCAAGACATGGTCAGCAGCTACCTGATTTGATCGTCCCACTGCCCTTTGCACCTTCCTGCTCAAAAGGAAGAGCGATACCACTTCCACTTTCCTTCTTTCTCTTATCCTTCGTTCTCCGTTTCCTCTTGTTCACATTTCACTGCTTCCGCAAACGTCTCATGCCTTTACCAACTCTACTTAGCAACACACTCCGAGCAAACGTATTCAGAACTCGATTTTCCATCAGATTCACCTGCACAACAGTCAGACGAGCAAACATGGCAACCGCCCACAAGACCACCATGGTTACGGCCTCGCCCGAACAGTTCATGAAAACCTCCGGCTCTACCGATGCCGTCTGGATTCACACCGAGCCTTACAGCAACCGCCCTCATTACCCCCGCCTCAACCAAGATCTGGAGACCGATGTCTGTGTCATCGGTAGCGGTATTGCAGGTATCTCAACTGCCTACGAGCTGGTCAAGAAGGGCGTCCAGGTCGTCATGATCGAGGCCCGTGACATCCTCTCTGGAGAGTCTGGACGTACCAGTGGTCACCTGTCAAGCGATATTGACGATGGCTACACTGAAGTCAAGTCCAAGCATGGAGACAAAGGTGCTGTCATGCATTTCGAGAGTCACGACTGGGCCATCAAGCGTATCGGCGAGATCTCGAAAGAGCTGGGCATCGACTGCGAGTACCGCAACCTCCCTGCCTACAACGTCTCACAATACCCTCGCGGTGACAAGCACCACGAAGAGGACGTCAAGATGCTGAAGGAAGAGATTGCTTACTCCAAGACCCTCGGCATGGATGCAGAGTGGAAGGAGGGCTATGCTATCAAAGGCTGGAACGGACAAGTTGATCAGCGCGGTGCTGCTGTCTTCTACAACCAGGGTACCTTCCACCCGACCAAATACCTTCTCGGCCTCTTGAAGTGGCTCTCGCAGCAATCCAACTTTAGCTGCTACACTCGCACCCGCATGATGGAGTGCCAGGAGAAGGGCATCGAGATTATGGGCTTCGGATCCAAGGAGGTCAAGGTTACCACCGAGGAGGGTAAGACCATTAGCTGCAAAGACGTTGTCATGGCTACCTGTGTGCCCCTTCAGAAGCTGAGCGTCGTTGCGGAAATGGAGTTCCATCGCACATATTGCATCGCCGTCCGCATCCCCAAGGGCTCGTACGAGGACTCCCTCATCTACGACACTGCCGAGGCCTACAAGTACATCAGGTTCACCGAGTGCGACGAAAAGGACGACTACCTGGTCATTGGAGGCTGTGACCACAAGGTTGGCCAGCACGAGAACGAGAAGGAGAACTACGAGGAGCTTGAGAGATGGACACGTGAACGCTTCACCCAAGTTGGCTCCACCGACTACAAGTGGAGTGGTCAGATCTTCGAGCCTGTCGATGCTGTCGCTTTTATAGGTTTAGATCCCGGCACCAAGCACACATACATCGTCACTGGAGACTCTGGAAATGGATTGGTACGTTCATTTCATGGCCGAAGCGTAATTTCCAGATTTGTGTAAGCTAACATTGCCAATAGACACACGGTGTCATGGCTGGTCGCATAATCGCAGACCAGATCACTGGCCAGGAGAATGCATGGGCTTCCCTGTATGACCCCTCGCGTAAGGCAAGCATCGTCAAGTCGGCAAAGGAGATGATCACACACGACCTTCAGATCAACAGCCAGTACAAGCGTCTGGTGCAGTCGGACATCAACGACATCGAGGACTTGCTTCCCGGCACTGGCGGTGTGCTGAACTCGAAGACCAGCAAGCCGATCGCTGTGTATAAGACGGAGAGTGGCGAAGTGCGCAAAATGTCCGCTCTTTGTCCCCACATGAAGGGAGTGGTCTGCTGGAACCACGCCGAAGGTGCGCCATTTCCTATCTTTCCATCCGACCTTTTAGCTAACGGTTTAATCAGCATCATGGGATTGCCCGGTCCATGCCTCTCGCTTCTCCTCGGATGGTGTCTGTGTCATGGGTCCTGCCAAGGGCAACTTGAACCCTGAGAACGAGGAGGCCAAGAAGGCTCTGCAGCAAGCAATCCGGGGTTGATGAGATGCAGACAAGGTGTAGATTCAGTTGATGGTGATGGGCGTTACAATTTCGCCTTAAGAGCATGATCGAGCAGGTTGGAGTGCATGGCTAGGAGTTTTAGTAGTTTTTAGCAATCAACATCTTGTAAACCAGGATTCGAAAGCACCAGCCGCTCAAGATGCAATGGCCAGATCGCTGGCATGATGAGCTGACAGATACTGAGCAGGATAACGTATGCCTTGTCTCCAAGTTTTCGACAAATCCGTGCTGATGGCACGTAGAAGGAACAAAAAGTCGATGGCAGAATGAAACTCCTGTGATTTTGGTCTTGTGCAATATGATAAGAGCATGTAACAACCAGGCTCCACCTGCAAGTGATGTTTGATGCGGTAAAAGGTATCCACGACCTAGCGACCTCGTTCATTTTGGCAGAGGTTTTGAGAAAAGGACGGAAACAGAAAACGCCATTCTCCCAGTAATGCATTCCCACGATGAACTCCAAGCCTCCCAGTGAAAAAGAACTCCACCAGAGCAGCAAAACAATGGCAAGGCTGCAAACAACTTTCTTTTCGTCTTGCCAGCAATTGCACCTCTATTCCCTTTTGAATCTGTTCTTGTTGCAAACAGCTTCTTCCATGTCCGTATCTTTCCCATCTCTTTTACTTCTCCGGCGCATCAGGCAACCTCTCGATAACATACTTGCCCTTTGCCACATTGATAATCGGCACACCCGGAATCTTTCTCAACCTCCTCTTCAAATCGCGATCGTTTGTCGCAACAAGATAGATCCTGTGCTTCAACACACGATCCACGATGCAGTCATCCGCATAGGTTCCCTTGTGCGAACACTCCAGTCTCTCCCACCTCTCGTCTCTGGCAATCTTGAGCGCGATACGATATTTTTGACCCAGTTTCTCCAGCTCGGCCATTACGCACGAGGTGATTATGGGGCGGCAGGTGGCGTATAGGCAGTCCATGAGTGAGGGGAGTAATTCGAGTTTGTTGTGCACGGTGTGGGAGAGAAAGTTGGTGTCGACGAGGACGGAGTAGGGTGGTTGGAGGGCCGTGTTGTGTTGGAAGAACATGGAGGATGGTGCTTGTGGGCTGTGACTGCTGTCAGCATGTGTGGTCTTCTTCTTTCCTTTTTTTTTTTGCTGGCGCAAAAGACGAAAAAGAGGAGAAATACACACATCTCTCGTACTACTTCTTCAGAGGGCTTTTTGGCCTTGTCGTCGCCGGTGACTTGGTTCTTCTTGAGGCGCGCGTCGCGTTGACCGATGACTCGCTTGACTTGGGCGAACTTGCGCGTCTTCTTTTGCACTCCCATGATGACGGTGTGGTGTGTGTAGTACGCTGTGTGAGAAGGGCAACTGTAATGTAAACTTGTTCTTCGTGGCGCATTCTTCTCTGCAATGCGCTGGACAACCATTTTTTGGCTTATCTTATCGCAAAAGTGGTCTGTGCGTCCATTGGGCTCGAATCCCCCGAGGTTCCGGGAGTCGACTTCTTGCGCTCGCTCTGATGTTGACTCGCTCTACTCCAGTATCGTTCATGGTTTAAATCCTGGCGGCCGTCTATTTTTTTAGGGTCTGATCTGGACCAGCGAGTGACATGAGATAGAGACACGTTTTGAGAACACAGGATCAGATGGAGGAATGGAAGCGAAACAGAAATTGGAGAATATGTACAAGGTACAGCCAATTAGCCGTGGGATATCAAACCAGCCAGACAGAAAAAAGAATAAACACCAGCGCGATATGACGTCTCTCAAAACAGCTCCTCTCCACCAGCAGAAGATGGCTTGATCAAAGGACAAAATCAGTGAAAAACGCATAACTTCTTGACAGCCTTTGTGATTGGCAAAGGCATAACCGCTCCCCCCATAAAAAGACAGAAAAACACCAAACCAGGGCAGGTCGACGACCAGAAAAGAGAAAGAAAAAAGTGGCCGACCTCGTCATTATGCCCCCCCCAAGCCAATTCGTTCCCACCATAAACCCCACCTAGCCGTCCATATCCATGGATCAAGATGCACGTATACTGGATTCGAGCATGAAGCCGTTCATCTCCGTTGATGCATTGTCGGACGTATGCAACCTTCATTCGTGTATGAAACGTGAGTACGCGTCGGGATAGTAAGAAACAAGTCGTGATAATTCATGCAATGTCAAGGACCCATCGCCGACAAGGAGGGTTCGCACTTGTGCGAGAGTCTTTGTGAGCCTCGCAAGGTTGAGTCAAATCCTCGGTCCTGTTGTTAGCGAGATTCATCCTTGGATGGATCCTCAAGGTGTCAGAGGATGTTGATCGACATGTCCCCACTCAAGAGGCCATACTTGGACATAGCCAAGTCATCATCAACGAGGCCCATCCCGATGCCGCTATCATCAAGGTCGGCTGCATCCAGACCTTGATTTTGCATGGGCTGCGAAGGTAGGGACTGTCGCGGATGCGGCATTGCAAACTTTTGCTGTGGTTGTGATGAGAGCTGTTGTGACTGAGACAGTTGCATGGGCTGGCCACCCATGTCAAAGGAAGCATTGTAGGTGTGCATGGATTGCGTAGAATAAGCACGCGTCACTTTTAAGCTTGAAGTCAGTCAGAGCTCCATGGAAAAGACAATTGAGAACAAAAGTTAAGGACTTACTTTGAGCACTGGCAGGCCGAGACTGCGGCTGCATCTTGAAATCGGCTTCTATGCTACTCATTCTGCTGTCGCTGCCACTTCGCATGCTAGCGTTCGAGTCCACAGGCTTGACGTCGGGAGACACCTGAGCAGCAGAGGTGGCAGGAGTTGCATGAACAGGGTTGTGCTCGAGGAAGCCACCCATGGCTGCCAACCACAGAGCCATCTCATCCACAAAGATCTTCATGACCCACCAAGTTTGGTAGCTGGCACCTCCCATGATGGTAATATCCCTCAGAGCTGCAGTTCCGACAGCACTGATACAATGCAGCAAAAGCCTTGTGTTTGCTTGAGGGAAGCGCGAAGGGAGAGATGTCAGAAAGACGGACCATCTGTCAAGAACGTTTTCGGTCGAGATCTGTCCCGACTGGTCGGTAGTCTGAGGTGGAGGTTGCTGGAAAGTAGGGAAGTTGGCCTGAGCGAAGCCATATGCTTGGTTGTCATGAGCGAAGAGTGGGTTGTCGGGGAATGGAGGAGAACTAAGAGGTTCTAAGAGACCTCTGATATCGCATGTCATGATTTTGTAGACCTCTTCGTAGCCACATGCAGGAAGTTCAGCCTCCATGACACGCTTAGGGTTGACCATAGTCACCCATTCACGCCACATTTGCTCACGGTTCTGGTCGACAGTAAGCAGGTTTGCGGCGGCGTGAGCAGCGGCATTGACGCGGATCAGACGATGCAGAAGGCTGGCAAACGTTGCCGCAGGCTTGAGTTTGGCTTGCAGGACGTGAGTGGGATGCGAAGCAAACGTCTTGGAGATGTGAGCGTGCAAGTTGGTCGAAATGTTGTTGAGGATGTTGATGACAACAGGCGGCGCAGCCTGAAGGGTGAGGCGTGAGACGAAGCGAACCATCTTCTGGTACATCAAAGTGTCACAGGCCTGGATCCAGGGCGCAAGGTTAGGATGAGCCAGCAGCTTTTGTACAGGCACTGTCAACGTGCCATGGAAGGATGTGAACAGGCGGAAGAACTGCTTTTCTTTGCAGAAGCGAATGCAGTCAATCAGCGATGTGCAGTGTGTGCGGTACAGAGCGGTGAGGGCTTCGGCCGTGTCGGGATCCGTCTTGACGGGGCAGAAAGGCAGGATGTTGGGCAGCACGATCGTGTCGTTCTCTTGGAAGGGTGCGTCTTCCTTTGCAGGGAAGCGCAAGTTCTGGTCGTACATGATGGAGCAATCGTTTTCGGCCACCATGCCACGCGTATCTGGGTAAGCGAACAGTCGCGCCGTCGATGGTGGGCCACGAGGCTCGACCTGTAGTGAGGGTTGTGATTCGGCCGACTCATCACTGCTATTTGTTCCATCGAGACCATGGGTTGGGAAGGCAGCAGCATCAGCAGGAAGGCGTGGGACCTGGTTGAAGTCTAGATGAGGATTGGTCGAGGCACTGCGACGCATGTCTGAAGCCTCAGCATGCAATGAGTTGGAGTTGGAGCGTTGCAGACTGAGCTGCGAGTCCGAGTTGTCGTCGACGAGACACAAGTCGACATAGTGGTACTTGGACTCACCGCGGACACCAAGTCGTCTAGTTTGGATGCCCGGGAAGATGACTCGCACCAGCTTGCCAAACGATGCTGGGTTGAGAGGTACTACACGTTCTGTACCGCAACGCGTAGCGTAGTGCGAGTAGACACGGTTGCGCGGCACCGAGGTTTTGGCAGCCTTGCACACCTTGCGCAGCCTATCATCGCGTCAGTAAGAGACCTAGTCGTCAACAACAAACAAGACCTACCAGAGCATAGCGAACAGCTGTTTTGTCTTTTCCGCCTGGGGAGTACGTTCCTTGGCGATGACTTCTTGGGCGACCTCTGGTAATGAGCGCGCCTCGTTCTTGGACAACAACTCGCGCAGTTCCTTGTCGTTGGTCGCAGTGGCCGACGAACCTTTGCGGCGACGGTCCTCGGGCTCATGGCCACTGAGCTGGGGGAATGCAGCGAGACCCATGGGGACGGGATACTCGGCGGGCTGGAACATATACGAGCCATCCTGAGTCGCGAACTGCTGAGCTTGCGCGGTGAATTGGTCCATGGGTATGTGTTGATTTTGAAAGGTGCGCTGCATCATCTGGGCGTCCATGTGCGGTGCGGAGCCCTGGGCATAGTGTAGCAACATTGTCTCGGGGTTGTGGTGGTTCAAGTATTGTTGTTGATGCAACATGTCGGGAGCGGGAGAGTGGGCGCTCTGGGTCGAGGCGCGCGACAGCGGGCGATGTATCGAGTGGGTAGAGCGTGTTCGCTGCATGGTGGCTATGTCGATTGGACTCTATTGTTCATAGTCCAGCGAGGTCGGGTTTGTTGATATTGATGTTGTTGACGTCCGAGTTATTTGTTTGTAATGATCCGGGAAGACACCGACAAGGCCGCACGTGTAGACGTCTAAACAAACCTCGAGGAGCGAGAGTCCTAGGAGAGCGGGGTAGAGCGCGTGTAGATTATGCGCTGGTATGGAACCAGATTGTCGAGGACAAAAGGCGAGTCGAGGATGCACGAGTAGCGATGCGGATCGTCAATGTTTGGCATGTGTTTACCAACATCAACCGGGCGCCGAACGACAGAGTCGCAGTCACGTGCAATGCGCAGGAGCAGTCGACGTCACACCAACTAAATAGTAGCTCCAAAGCGAGCAGTGTTTTAGGTCGTTTGCAGTGGAGGCGGGTGGATAATGAGCTTCAATCTCACGGAGATTGGCAGTTGCTGGATGCAGCAGCCTCCTGCAACGTTGTTTCTTAAACCGTTGTCGCCTCGTTGGCAGGGTGGGAGCAGGAGCCCGCTGGACGCAGGAAGGCACAGCGCAATGTAGCCAAAGATTTGCCGGCGCTGGGCAGGAGCCACCGAGCGCTGACGTACGGCCTTTTTCGAGCTCTCGTCTCTCCTGGCCTCGAACCTTTCCTCTCCCTTAGACCATCAACCAATTCGCCCTTGTCGCTCCCATCTCATTTGCTTGCCGTTTGCATAGCCTTATTCCAGCCCGTTGTCAGAATGTCTTTCCAGGAACGCGCCCAGTCGCACATTTCGCAGCTCGACAAGGAGGTACGTCTCGCAGAGCTCCACGTGCCTGTTCGCTCGCGCTGACGCACCTGTCTACAGCTGTCCAAGTACCCTGCCCTCAACAACTTTGAGCAGCAGAGCTCCGTCCCCAAGGTCTACGCCGTCCTCGGTCTCGGTGCCCTCTACTTCTTCCTCATTTTCTTCAACATTGCTGGCGAGTTCCTCGTCAACTTTGCTGGCTTCATCATCCCCGGCTACTACTCGCTCGAGGCTCTCTTCTCCAAGACCAAGGCCGATGACACCCACTGGCTGACCTACTGGGTCACCTACGCCTTCTTGACCGTTCTCGAGAGCGCTGTCAACGCCGTCTACTGGTTCCGTGCGTTGTCCCGTCCGCTCCCCTGATGCTTGTTTGCCGTTTAGCTAACATGAGTCTAGCCTTCTACTACACCTTCAAGTTCGTCCTTGTCCTCTGGATGTCCCTTCCCCAGACTGGGTAAGTTCCCTTGTTCCTTCACTAGCCTATGCGCTCATGCTAATATCCTGCAGTGGTGCCAAGATTGTCTTCAACTCCCTCCTCCACCCTCTCTTCGGCCGCTTCTTCAACCAGGGCCCTATCGAGACCGCCAAGACTCAGTAAATCTGTCGTCGCAATAGTAGCAACATGGCAGTGTGAGGATACTTGTGTGAAGCTTGGCTTTTCTTGATTGGCTTCTTGCCTTTCTCGGAGCAGCCTTGTCCGATGGAAAACACGACTAATGTCCTTGAAAAACTGTTGGCAAATATGGAGATGAGAAAGAAAGAAGTTGAAGTATTGTTTTTGAGTCGAGCCTTTTTAGGTCTCTGGAGATTATATGTGGTGGTTATAGGTATGATGAAGGTATTACAATGAAAGAGTTTGTGTACACCCTCTACCAACTTGTTGTGTTGCACTCGTGACTTTGCACAGCACAAAACATGCCTATTGGCCGTTGTATCCCATATATCTGCCGATTTTGCAGCTGTGTCTATAGACATTCACGCGTACACGTCGCTCGTGTGTCATTTGCGTTGGCACAGTCTGAGGAACCTCTATATTGACAATGCTGCATCTGCTTCGCTCTCATCAACTTCCGCATGATGGACCGACCAAGCCAAGACCGTTGGATTCTTGCGTCTACCACCCGAGATACGCAATCAAATCTACCATCACGCGTTGAGCGAACCACGAGGCCTATTCCTAAACAACCTCCAACGACCAGCATTGTTGGCTACATGTCGCCAAGTCCAGCAAGAAGCGTCGCCAATACTCTTTTCCAGCAATCAATTCGAGTTCCACCTCAGCCGGCCATATCCGGGATGTGACCCGAACATGATCTTGAGACCATGCACTGCCATATTCCTGAGAAGCATGCAAGCTCATATGAACCATATAATCCACATCAATGTACACGCGACTATCCGCCACAAAGCGTGGACTGGTTTCTCTACTTCTTTTTGCACCAGAGTCAAAAGCGGCCATGTGCACATCGAGCTCGATGTGACCAGATTGATTGGTCGCGCAAGAGATCTCTGTGTACCTATTCTGTTAGCCTTGGAAGAGCGTATCATCTGGACAGTCGAATCTAGCCATACCAGAGCCCTCGGGTTTTATGATCTTGAGGCGTTGGTTGACATATTTCGACCACATCTACTCAATGGGCTAGACATTTGCTTTGCTCCTTGCTACAAATCATAGCCAACAGGATGGTCGGTTAGGGTTACCTAGGTCATCCGCCATTCAGAACCTTTGGTTTTGACGAAGAACGAAACAAACCCGCTTCTAAGTGAAGAATTTCTGCACACCATACACTTTGGATATCCAGAATAGGATGTGGTGCAAAAGCTTGGTTTCATTGTTCCAAAGATCATGCAGGATTTATCACTTTGCTGGACCTGATGTCAATCCCACCGTGGCTGCCTCATCAAGAAAGGTTAAACACATCGCCAACACGAACGTCATTCACTGAGTCAGATACTCCGCCAAATATATGTATACACATATGTACATAATTGCCGAAACTCTCCACTCTTCAATTCCTCACTGCAGGCTCGAGGTATGTGGCGCAAGATCTTGTTTGATAGGCAAACATCGTCTAACCTCTCTTCAAAGTTCGCTGCAAAGTCCACGATAAGGGAAACCAAGCGCGGTACCGTTCACTTTCTGGTTATTTCGAAGCGTACAAGACCAGACATCGATATGGCGGCACAAATGGTCGTGCGGTCATCCTCAAAATGGCACACAACACCAACGCACATATCATTCAACTCTACAGCAGAGGCTGCTCTGGCTACAACCAGAACAGTGGAACAACGGACCAACGCTGAAAGTGAATTTTCAACATTCTGCTTCCTGGACTTGCCTGGCGAAGTGCGAAACCTGGTCTACGATTCTGTGATCGAGGATCTATCATGCGATCCTGCATTGAACCTCTACAACTTCCGCATACCAATTCCACACATGGCTCTGGCGTGTAAGCAGATCTTCAAGGAACTAGTGAGCGTTCGGTTCGCCAAATATGATTCTAAATTTCGATGGCAGGGTCACGAATCGGGAGGTGTTCTGGACTTTGCTATCACTCAAAGCCCCATGCTCTCGACAAGTACTCGACGCTGGGCAGATAGGTGCGCGCTGCTGGGAGCGCATCTCAGTTTCAAGCATCTTGTATTCTACGCACCTTCTAGTCATGGCACGGGCCCGACAACTAGGCATCATGAGTGGGCTATCCATGTGGAAAACGACACAACTCGTGTCGTCGAAGTTTCAGCTGCTCATGATGTAGCAATGGAGTGTGTAGAAGTCTGGAGGGACAATTTGACGAAAGAGTTGTCGAGTATCATGCACCAGCACGGAACGAAATCGCTGGGCATTCCTGAGCTCGAGGCTGTTCGTCACCTCCTTGGTCGCTTCAACCTGCATCAACACTTCCAAGGCAAATCAGTGAGTCCTCGATCACTTACATCCAAGGACCCGGAGATGATTAGGCTGAAAGCCACATATCTTGGTTGTCATCTCGAAAGCCATCCTTGGAAGTTCTACACGAGAGCAGAGCTTGAGAGGGAAAGGCGTGGAGATTGAAAAATGACACGATTCCATCAACCAGAAGGTCGACCTACAGGACAATGTATCAGTATCGCGAACTCCATCAATCTATATGGGTCAACGAACGAGGGTAGTCTTAGCGAAGGAAACTATGATATCAAAGGGTTGCTTAACACTTCTGCTCCTGTTCGACTGTTCCATTGTTTTACTTTCAACGATGGTCAACCATGTTATAAGCTGTCGCCATGCATATGCATTTCTGTGAGAGAGTTGAATCTGAAGAGAAGCAACCTATTCACAACTCTCGGTGGATTTTGCTCCTGCTTACAAAGAGACTGTGGATGTTTATAGGTGAGATGTGATAAAATCTAGCACATGAGGACGTAGTAGATGTTCAGTAGCTTTTCTCTGACGGATCCGTTTGTCTGCAGTAACACACATAGGAGGGAGATGTGTGGCCGAGATGGAGGAAGAAAGAATGGCGTCGAGAGACCGCATTGCCGGATATGGAATCGGTGACTCAACCAAACAGAACAACAACGATGATGTAGTACAAAGACTCGCTCGCTCTCATCGAGTACATAAGACCATCGATCCCTTCGAGAATTGCAAAAGAGGAAAACAGTAAAGAGAGCGAGCCAACAATATCGAAAAATGACATCACCGAAAATGAGCGAAGTGGCCGACGATCGCGACACAATTTCCGAATGGAAGTCGCTACCCATACACTCGCGACAAGAAGCCGTCGCAACAGACAGCGCGGCTTCCTCTATACGCGCAGACTCGCCCACTTCGGTCGCAACCACCTCCTCTACATCCTCGACGCAGAAAAAGAAGCGAAAGAAGGAAAATCGCAGGAACAAGCAACAACAACAACAACAACAACAACAAACACCGCCTCCTCCTCCTGTCGACACTCCGTTGTCCGCTGCCCCTACGGACGACGAACCAACAATGACTTCTCTCCCACTCCTCATCTGCAGTCTCGGCAACCCGGGCGCCGCATACGCAAACACATTACACAGTGCCGGCCACAACGTCGTAGCCGCACTGGCGACACTGCTCCAAGCCGGCCAATTCACAAAAGACCGCTCATATGGCAACGGCACCCTCACACGCAGCTACAACCCAGAGATGCCATGGACACTATGGCAATCACCAACATTTATGAATGAGAGCGGCAAAGGCGTGAGTGCCGCTTACCGCACCTGGGCGCGCGAGAACAATATGCAAGGTAGACTGGTGGTTGTGCACGACGAGTTGGAAAAGCCACTGGGGTCGGTGACGATAAGAGACAAAGAAGGGCTTTCTGCCAGAGGACACAATGGGCTCAAGAGCTGTTTGACGAGTCTGGGTGGTGTCAAGTTTGTGAGGGTGGGTGTTGGGATTGGGAGACCTGTTAGCAGGGAGCCTAATGATGTTGCGAGGTATGTCTTGAAGAAGATGACCCCGGTGGAGAGACAGAAGGTTGAAGGTGCGGCTGAGGATGTGTTGAACAAGTTGTTGGCCATCAAGGGTTGAAGAGGTGATGAGTCTTTTGCTACACCCATCAGACAATCTGTAAGGAAGCAGGAGATTACTGGTCGGTCTACGATCTCCCCCTGCCAGATCATTCCGATGCTGGTACATATATCCAGACGCAGGACTTGGTGCAGACTTTGCTTCCCTGGCCACTTATACCGCCATGCACTCGAAAGAGTGGCTGAGTATCTGATCCAGCAGCGCGGCCACATCGTTGTAGTCACACTGGCATCTAAGGACGTCAGTAAAGCTATGTAATGCAGTTCCTCTAGGCAAGGAAGTGATCTCGATACCATGGTTTCTGCCTTGCCTCTCGACTCTCGAAATACTATCAGACCTATAGTATGGGCGATATATGCATTATTTTCTATCGATGGTATTTGTCCACGATAAGAATCATACTCCAAGTCGAAGTTCGTTTAAAGAAATTGCTCTCTTATACAATCAGCAATCACAACCATTCAGCAACGACTGTCGTCTCTTTAAGATAGCCCAGTACATCGGTTTTAGTTCTCGACAACTCAAAGCCAAAAACCCATCTTCCAGCAGTTAGATTATAGACTCACACTTAACCCGTGCTTAAAAATAAGGCCACATGAAATCGATTTGCGCTCAGTCCCAGCAGCATGGTTAGAGTGTAAAGTATTATTATTCATGCTTTTCGAAAGTCCAGTGGGGGGCGAGAAAAAGAGTGTTCACGACGCAGAGTTTCGGTACGTTCGTTGCCGGTGGTGAAGCTCATACTTTCGGTGTTATAGCACCGGAAATATATCCTTTTGCGTTTTCGCACTTCGTTCCGGACCGGTAGGGCAAAGAGTGAGAGGATCTGAGAACAACACTATAAGAGAGTTAAGGTATCTGAGATGCTTAGGTTTGGATTGTCCGTTCGTTGCTGTCAAAAGGGCGTGGGGAGTGGAAGTTTGTCTGATATGCCTTGTGTTTGCTATATTGGTGCCTGAGGCATCTGATTGTGGTATGGGGGACCCTGTTCTTGCCCTTTTTTGTGCTTTATGTCGGATTGTTGGCATTCTATAGTCTTAGTGCCTTCTATCGTACGGCCGCAGAAATGCTGTTCTAAGCTAGACATACACGGATGTGATCACTTATCTTGAGGAACATTGAAACAACCGATGTTGGACGAGTGTTGCGCCTTGTGTGTTCGGCCGTAGCACAGGCAAAGCACGGAACGTGGAAAATCCGTCGTGCAGGCTGGCTAACTTGCATAAAATCCTCAGGACGTTTCGAGGGATCAAAGGCAGAATATCGTGAACGACGCACAGGATGCCTTGCGACCGTAAGAGAGGATGTCATGAGGTCTGATTCAAGCCTCGGACCGACGACTCAGATCTCACCAAGCCCCAGAGGTTGCAACAGGATCTTGCGGAGACTGGAGAGAGAGCGTGCGAGGAACCATGAAGCGAGTCAGCACAGCACGGAGCCGCATCACTGACTCAAAACCTACACTCTTGCAGTTTGACCGCTTACATTCGGCTCCCAATCTGTCAAACTCTCACCATAGCACCGGTAAGGCAGCAACCGTCAAAGGCTGAGGAAAAGGAAGCTGTGAGTATCGACAAGGGGGGTCGTCGGGAGTTTCTGCTGCCCCGTCGCGGCCGATCCAATGCGCCGTCGGCCACTCTTGACAAGACACTTCTTGAGCCCCAGCATTGCATGAGCGGAGTTGCCAATTGACCCATGAGTCAGTCGTGGACTTCAGCTGCTGATCAGATATATTGATATTTCAACACTTTCTGATAGAAACAAGTTGGTTTTTATGAGCTGGCGATCAAGTTTGGGTTCATGGGCAGTGACAAGGGTCGGCGTCTGGCGGGCTGCGATCATCTTTTTCTGAGTGCTCACGATCCTGATCAGTGTCGTCTTACGCTACATAAGAGTGTGTGTAGCCGTGTCTGCATTGTCGAGGTACAAGAGACAGTATGTTCACTGCACTGCTAGGCCCTACGAAGACAGTGAGATCGTGGAACCGACGTGATGCTTCCAGGGGTTGGATCGTTGCCCTATACGCGTCATCATGGTGTGCTGCTTTCAAGTCACAGATTAGATGCAGGGATTGTGTATGATGACCATCGCGAAATCGAGCTCCTGCCTGATCATGGGAGGTATACCATCTGCTCGTTATCGAGGCCTTCCTGACCATGTCCAGGTCGCACAAGCGACGTACTGGTCTAGCGTAGTAATGGTTTGCGAGCAAAGCCCTCGTGCTGTAGGCTACTTGCCGCCAAAACGCGGCTTTTGCATGTGCATGCATGGTCACAATACCGGAGCAAGCGAAGATCCTCTTCGCTGCAGTGTGACAGGGGAATCACCTCGATGATATCGTTCTCAGACAGAACGTCTTGGAAATTCCGCGTGCAATTGGCCCCCTGAGATAGTCGATAGAGCGCCGTGACTCGATTGATGATGGTTGAAACTCCAATCTCCTCATCCGCCAATTCACCACAAACTTTCAACAACGCCAACAATTGCTTGCTGGCGCCACCGGGTACCAGATTGGGAAGCCATTGACGGTAGTGCCGCGCATCTTTTCGAGGCGCGACCAAGCTAACCACAGTGAACCCCCGACTAATGCACCAGCATCGAGGGCAGCGACGATGTCAACTTTGACGATACGAGGACCAAAAGAAGAGAACCACGACACGCTGGACTAATCGTGAGATGGCTCTGATCCCTGAATCAGAGCCCGATACCTGGCTACGAGGGCCTACGGCCTGACCCCGCCCACCTCGTGATTGCGCAACGCAATGAACGAACGATGTCAGATCTAAGCGCGCTGGTGGCACGCCAGGGAGGGTTTCCTTTTCCCCAGTACTTTTTTCGGCTCTATGGATGTGCATAGCGTAAGGAATCGGATGCGATGTTCAGCTAGTACGTGCGCATTAGAGGTTCCGTGGAGCATGTGCCTCGAGCTGGGCAGATGTCAAGCTTCGAGGATCATGATTCCTGCGAGTAGAGAAGTGATCTGCTCGTGGAGTCGTATGGTGAGCCCTCGAGTGCTGGACCAGTGGCGCAGCGCGTTAGGCGTGAAGTTTCGCAAAGTGTTGAAACCCAAACTGAGCACAAGCTGCCGGGGGGGAGAGGCATCAGCACAAGCCTCGTGACTTAGCAACGTCAAAAAGCAACCCTGGCCACGGCTGCGGTTTGCAACAACTGATAGGATAGATGAGGAATTTGGCAACTGTCAGACACAACTCACGACATCTTTGACTTTGTGTTTCTTCGATGGATGTGAGAAAACCGAGAACTTATCCATGGCAAGGCGGATGCCACACGTGATATCGAAGTCAAATGGAGAAATTAGCTTGTTCATGCAAGATAAATTGCTCGAGGCATAAATCTGAAAGACACCGAGACAACGAAGGTACCTCATACACCACAGCAGTAGGGTCGCCGATCTCATGGGCCACACAATTGTTGCAGGCGGACGGCCAATTCGGGTCAAGATAGAAAATCGACACGTCTGTCTGAGCTTCGCAGGAAGCCATAGCGGGACACAAGCTGGGCAGAGAAAGGACACTCCGAATGGCTCTTGAGTCGTCATGGCTACTGATAGAGGCCAAATGACATCCTATCGAGTACAAGCACTCGTATACTGGAGCCGGTCGGTTCCGTGATTCTCAACGGCGCTCAGACTGGGGAGACTGGTACGGAGGCGGTGCCATTCGAAGCAAAGACAATTTGTGGTTGTGGTCCTGTACACGTGGCCGAGGAAGGAGGAGAAGCATACAAGAAGTACTCCGGTACAACAAGTGGTCAGAGGCGTTGTGAGTTCTGGAAGAGGTTGAGCGGCGAAGGGTGAGATTGTTCTACAGCAGACCAGACGTTGCGAGCGGAGGTGCCAAAAGAGGTATAAACTGAGAGGAATGTCTGGTCTGCCGGACCGAGTGTGAGTTCAATGCCTGGGACGGCAAGCTACGGTCAGGAGCGTAGATGTCAGTTGTTGCGCAACAACAAGGTTGACGGCGGCCGTTTGGCTGCGCCGGAATCGGCGTGGATTTCACCTTCGGCAGACTGACCCTAAAGGCCACGCGCTCTGCTTTGCACCAGATTTGCTTCAAGGGACGATGCGCCCCGTAGAAGGATTCCAAAACGTGCGGCCGAGCGTTGCATTGTACGAAAGAGGGAGGTGCGAAAGACTCAAGTGACCCATCATCTAGTCAGATTAGTGAACAATGGACAGGGACCGTGTTGCTCCGGCCGAAGTTGTCTAGCACTCCGTGAGTCCGGGGACCGACCGATCGATCACATGTCTCGATCTAACATCGGTTTGGAATTGTCGAGTAGGTGCTATTTGAGAATCGAGCATCACGATACACGTGCGTGCCTATTACACAGCCTTGTACAGATACATCGCCCCGAAAGTATTTGCGTTTCGGTTCAGGTCATGCTTAATGCTCCCATCGCATGAGTTCTTCTCGGCCCAACGAAGAACATGACGTACAGCCAAGGGTGCGCGATACCTTGGTACAAGTGAAATTCACAACGGCCTCTCCGGTGGACGGTTTCCTTGCGAGGTTCATTCTACAAGCCGTTTGACGAGAGCGAGCGTGGGCCATTCCGAGGCTTCGACCTAGACAGATTGTGTCTTGCGCTTCGCCTGTTTAGTCATCAGCAAGATGCTATGTCACATAGTACGCACTTGTGTGTGCAGTATAGGTACATAGAAGAAGTTGTCGAGTTGTATACCACGGCACTCTCCGCTCACAATGGTCGTCGGCACCACTCTCTTCCTGAACTCTAATGGCACATGCGGCAAGGTCGCCCTTTGACACCCACAGTTGTCCTGTCGATCATCAACTCAACCCTAAGGAGTGAACGTAGATGAGACTGAATTCTGGCACATCTGCGACACGATCCGAGCACATCGCTTTGGTACGTACGGTCTTCAGCTTGTTTGCAAGCATACAAGCCTGCTGCGCGCGCTTAGGTCATGCTGATAGGTTTTTTTTCAAGCACCAAGTGGTTCCGCAATTTCCAAGGCAGGAGCTGGTCTGTGATCTGCTCCTCCCATCTCGTCATATTGACTTTCAACCATCATCGCTTGGGCGTCTTCTAGAAAAAGTTGTATCCACTGTGCTGGTACGAACGTCTGTCCTGAGCGTTTGACTTTTCTCACCACTTGGCTTCCGTTATCATGTTTAGGTGCACGATTCTGGTCATCCACTTCTTGTATTTATCTTTGCCAGCGGAACACTGTTACGCATTATGGTACTGCTGCTATGCAAAGCAGGTTCGCTCCTTGAAGCAACTAGTCCTGTCGCCTGTCCCCGAATAAGTAGCGTCACGCCGCCTCAAAGGTCTTACCCGTTTTTGGACGAGCCGCTAGGATCAACTTCACCGAGTGGTCGCACTAACTCGCTTGTCAATTTGCAAAAATTCTGCAGCCCATCTCACAGCCCAAGCTGTTAGCTGTCTGGTGAGTCGCTACACCATGATGGCGAGTGTTGAATTCTGATCTGTCGGACTTGGAATGCAATACTTGTTTGAGATACTCATCACCTTCTGTGCTCTCTGAGTTAGCTGCTGGTGCTAAATTTGAGCTTTCTGGCCGTGTGCGATATCATTCATCAATAATCATTATTCACTTCTTGACGCTAGCACTAATCGTGGTCATCATGCTCGGATATGTGGTCGCTTTCGTGAACGAGACGAGTGCGTGTAAAACGCCATGTATATGCCGAGGCAATCATAACATTTGAGATTAGGAGAGAACGCTGGGGTCGGCTCGCATGGCCACATCCCACATGGCATACAGCCGCTTGGCCCTAGTCTACCATCCTAGGGGCAGTTGCGTTGCTTAGGGCAGGATGTGACGCAACCAATCAGACTGTGCGATTCGCAGTGACCAGATTGACACCTGAGATGTAGCTCTCGAGTACATCTCGAGAGATGCGTCGCGAACCAATATTCCTCGAAGACTCGTGGCTGTGTTCCGAGGTCCAGCGCGCCGCGGAGTGACGGACGGCAGCCGATAGCTAGATGTTCGTTCAGGTATATCGTAGGCCGGATAGACCAGGTCCGTATGGCACGTACCCTCAGAGACGCTGCGTGATCGTCATCCAATGCGTGGCTTGCCGTAGTGTTGATCCGAGCTAAGTCCAGTGCGCCATCAGTCACCTTCAGTCGCCGCTTCGCAGTTTCAGAACACGGACAAGTGGACAGTGGACGTGTCGTATTGCTTTTGGAGAGCGCTCGACCGAGTCACCATCATGCGAGTCAACATGTCAGCCATGGCGGCGCAGGATCAAGGGAACGGGAGATATGCAGGTGACCGAATGCCAGCGTACTGTCAGTGTCGCATCGTTCAGGCATGCAGTTGCTTGCATGCAGAGTGAAGAGCAGAAGTGCTCGCTCGTTGAAGCGTAGTGGTATGGGCTGGCCCTTGACCGGGCGGCTGGGTCCCTGGGATTGTCTCTGCAGGTCATCATCATCATCAACAATCGCTGCAATGATCGGGTTCCCGCGCTACTGTATGTCCTTACCTAGATAGGATGGGCAGCCGCGAGACTAGGGAGATGCTCCGTCCAGTCAGCAAACGAGCGGCATCACACCCCTTCCGGGGTCGCCCTGACAGACGGTTTTTCATTCTCACAAGAACCGCTGATGCTAGCTCCGAACCACTCCCGCTCGACTGGCACAATTCTAATTCAATTAAAGACATCTGTGCCTGCTGTCAAGTCGACCGTTTTTCGGATTGTGTCTCTGACCTCTTTGCATTCGATTTGCAGGTCTCGCCGAAGCCAAGCACGTCCGATCGTCACCGGCTCTCGCGTCTTCCTTGAACAGAAGCGTCGTTGCGCTGCTTCCCCTCTTGCTAAAAAGCGGCCCCTCCGGTGCTGCTATCCAGTGTACATTTTTTATTAAAGCTGCGGTTGCTCACCACACTGCTTTTACTCTTGTCACCCTCTTCCCCACCGAGAGTCAATCTTCACCCTCCCAAATCTTAACCCCTCAAAACTCTCGAAGTCTGTTTAACGCACTCCCGCCGCACGCCATTCGCCGGTCCAAACTCTGATCGTCTCGTCGGTGCCCAATTATTGGCTCACCCATCAATTCACGACTTTCGATCACTGTTTCTTTCCATCCTGATCTGTCCTCGGCCCGAACGTACCTTGCCAGCGTGATCACAGCTCCAGCGCTGTCCAAGCTGTGCTTCGAGGCCAATCTTGCAACAGATTGCCCTGCTTGCTTGCTTGCTCGCCGACCTCCCTCTAGGTAGGGTCTCATCTGCAACTCCAAAACAAGGTCCTGAACCCTTGTTGACTCAACACAGCTCTGTGCACTCAGTTCGCCAGCGTCATCCGATCCCGCGGGCGTAGCCACCACGCCTGAGCAGAACCGCTGATTGACGAACTGACCCCTCCTCCCGACGTCGAGCCACACAGCAGCTGCTTGGTCGACCTCTTACATCCCAGATCTCAACATCGAGCCATACCACTTGGTCGAAAAACGGGTGAGTTAATTCCTGTCTCAATCCTAAGCAAGTCTCTCGCTCGATGACTGACGCGTATCAGAATATCGAAAGGTCACAGTCGGTTGCGATTGCAGTACCAGCTCGACTTGGACAACCGTGGTTAACTCTACTTGCCGGTAAGTGTAAAGTCTATTCCAACGCGTTGCGATTCTACGAGTCTAGCGCATACTCCCCAAAGCAATCCGTGCTCCCAGCCTGTCTTTTCCCAATATGCTATCACCGTTCCCTTCCCCTCATTCATCATAAGCCTTTCGCACCATCACTACCTTATTCCCCTGTTCCTACTCTGCTCTCTCAAACTATATCACCTGCCCCGTGTACCTACCGTTCGCAGCTCTGTCAGGCCATCGAAACATCCGTTTACCCCACTGCATTCTTGCGCAAATCCTCTCTGCCATAGAGTCACTCATTCTTCGATTTGTTTCCATTTCGCGAAACACTCGCTGACCCTTGGAAGAAGACAAGAAGCAACAAGGCCTCGAATCCAATACTGGATTTGCTTTTACTCTCAGCTCTATCTGCTCCAACCTTGTCAACATCTTGTCAACGATAGTTGACCTTTATATTGACCTCAATCCTCAAGGTTACTGCCTTCATTGAACAGTATGAGTGGCAGCGGCTCTGGTTCTGGCCCGCTCCAGCCTACATGGCATGGCTTCATCCAGAACAGCATGGATGGACTCGTCCTCTTCGAAGCTTGCCTGAGTGGAAAGCTGCATCATGTCCCTCGTCGTCCTCACGACCGTGAGCGAGCAAGCTTGATCAAAAGCGGAAGCGTTTTCATCTACGAAGAGAATGCGTCGGGCATCAAGCGCTGGACGGATGGTGTCGCCTGGAGCCCCAGTCGCATTCTAGGAAACTTCTTGATCTATCGCGAGCTCGAGAAGCCTTTCCCTCCTGGCGAGAAGAAGCGAGCAATGAAACGCAAACGATCCTCGCAAGAGCCTGAAGGTCGCCGCGAATCCGAGGAGAACGAAGTCGCTGAATACAACAGACTGCCTCCGACACCCCCATCGCCTGCGAATCCCTCAGAATCCAAGTCCACCGCACCGGGCGCAACTGACAGCGAGAAAGAAATGGAGCGCCAGCTTATCGGCTCTCTTGTCGATAGCTATGGCTTCAGACCGAATGGTCTTGTCAAGAAGACTATGAGCATTTCACTGAACGGCGTCTCACACCACCTGGTTAGCTACTACACCGTGGAAGATGTCAAGCAACGAAAGCTTGGACGGCCTTTGAACGACTCGCGTCTCAACGGCATAGCCATCCGCCCTGAGCTTTACTTGAAGCAAAACTTCCGCGCACCTGTTGAGGAGCAAGACCAGTTTGCCGTCGACCACAGCGGACACGCCTATCCCCAACTAGGCGGCTACTCACATATGGTAGCACCTTCTGGCTACATGATGCGCCAAAGCTACGTGGCACCAGGCTACCCACCCATGTACGGTGCCGCACCAGTATCCACTGGAGCAGGTGTATACGCTAGCTTGCCAGCTACAGCGCCGGCTCCTTCTTGGCCACAGTCGTACAGCGCAGCTCCTTCGCAGCAGAGCTACAACGGTTACTACAGCCGCACAGATGCACCGACTCCCCAGGCATCGACAAACTCATACACTCCGATGCCGCCAATGCAATCCCAGTACCAGTCGCCAATGAGAGCACCTGCTCAGAGCTATGGCCCACCAAGCAGCATGACTACATCATCTACTCCAGTGGCAACACAGTCACAATACCAACCAACGCAAACTGCCACAGCAACGCAATACCAGCCAACAAGCTACGGGGTTCAAACAAACTCCCACCAAAGTGCTTCACCTCAACAACAGAGCATGAGATCGCCTCCAGTGGGACCACCGCCTCAGTCGATGAACGCTTATCCCCCGCGCTCCAATCTTCCAAGCAATCTCCCTAGCATGTCAAGCTACAGACAATACACGAGCCAGAGCGCTGGACCGCAAAGTGAAATGCCTAGCATTGGAATGGCTTCTGGATACGGCAGCAGCCATTCCCAGCCATCCAGTGCAAGCTATGGTGCCCCCGGCTACGGACCTCCAGGCAGCCTCAGCGCGCCTCAAAATTACCGACATAGCAGCGACGCAGCGCCTCCGGTTCAGAGCACGCAATACTACAACGATGGAAAGCCTGCCGTGAGCAACTATTCTTGAGCGAATAGTTGCCCTTCTCTTCAAACTGTTCATGTTTACGATCATTTTCCTTCAGAGTCCTGCTGCGTTTGAGCGAGTTTTTTGCTTTTCATCGCTTTCTTCACAACAGGTAACCAAAGGCGAGGACCGGTCTCGAGTAGCTATGACCGTGTTGGGCATCAGTGATGATATTAGCATTGTACCTAGTGTAGAATTTAAAAAAAGACAACCAACCATCAAATCAACCTCTGTGCATCAACGTTGTTAAGTCTATGGCAATTCATCTACATGCTGCAGTCTGTGTTCTTGGCTGCCTGTATTGAATACTCGTGGTAGATGTGCGGTGCGCAACAGCCGAGACCTTGGGTGGTAGGTGAGATGTGGGCAGATTTCGTTTGGAGAGCTTTCCTCAATCGCGACGCTCAACCTGTGAGCATTGTCCAGTCTATGCAACGTTGACCATACACAATATACGACCATCACTTGCGTTTGAATTTTTTGTAGTAGTGTATGCGTCGGCAGATGTTTCTCTACATGTCGAGGACATCCCTCGCATGACGGCCAGCCCTAAAATGGGTTTTGAGATGTGCTCTCGAACCCCTCGGACCTCTGGATCTGCAGCGTCTTCAAAATGACGATCACCGCGGCGCGTTAGCGTTCTCATGTGATTGTCTCTTTTCCGTTGTTGGCGAACGGACCTTTTTGCAAGCGCGCCAAACGAACGACATGTCGCATCCAACAGCAGCGATCATTAAGACATTGTTTACGAGCCATGGAAGATGGTCAATGGCACATCTCTACATCTCGGGCAGGATGTCAGCTGTCAGCTCCGCCGCCATGACCGGCCGATCACTCCCTCTACTGTGCCGTGGCTATGCCGCGGTCGCTAGACCATCCGTATCGACATCATCAGCATGCTCCGCGCGTCTTGCGTTCCGCCAGCCCATTCAGTACCATTTCAGTCTGCGGTACCACACTACCGTGAGCTCTTCAACCAGGTAAACTTCAACCCATGATCGTGTCCAAAGCTTTGGAGATCATATAATCTAATATTTGCAATCATAGCGCATACTCCACCCTGAAATCAAGCCCACGCCGCTATTCCTCAACTTCGAGGGAAGGCAGTCTTGGAAAGTCTGTAAGTCTTGCCAGTAGTTTCATTGAGCGTCTATTGTGATTTTCGCGAGACTGTGCCGTGTAAAATGGCACGTGTGATACTGCTCCATCCCTCGCCTGCCTTAAAACTTCGGTTGTAGAGGAAGTTTTATGAATCGACATTGACTGACAGGTGGCTGAAGGGAAAGGAGATCTCGCAGGCATCAAGAACGGCAACATCTCTCGCGCAGGATATCAATGGTGCAGACCAGGAATCAAGCATCATTGGCGACAAGGTTCGCTCCTTGACACCACGCGAGCAGATTTACAACATCCCGAATATCCTCACCGCAACCCGCTTGATCGCTGCGCCTTTTGTTGGATATCTGGTGTTGCACGAGCAGCACAAATGGGCTCTCGCTCTTTTCGCATATGCAGGTATCACTGACCTGGTCGATGGATGGATTGCGCGCAAGTACAAGCTGCAGACTGTTGTCGGTAGTGTCATCGATCCCATGGCCGACAAGTTCTTGATGACCATTCTGACTGTCACTTTGTCTATGAATGGTCTCTTACCAGGTGAGCGACCTTGGGAGATGCATAGGATGGTCTCATCTGACTTGTGTCGCAGTATCTCTGGCAACCCTGATCCTGGGACGTGATGTGTCACTTGCAGTGGCTGCTCTCTATTGGAGATATGCATCTCTACCAGCGCCAAAGACCTTTAAGCGCTACTGGGACTTCTCACTGCCATCTGCTGAGGTGCACCCTACAATCATGAGCAAGTACAACACTTTTCTACAACTGCTGTTGATCGGTGCCACCTTGGCATATCCTGTCATCACAGCCGACAACCACCATCTAGGCGTGATGCACGATATTGGTCTTGAGAAACTCGACCTCGCTCAGTTCATGACCTACTTCCAGATTCTGGTGGCTGGAACCACAGCATGGAGTGGACTCAGTTATGCCTTCCTCAAGGATGCTGTCAAAATACTGGGCAAGGATGAGCAGCTGAAGCTTAAGCAGGGAAGAAGAGGTAGAGCGATCATCGGCGTCACTTTTGGCAGTGTCGTCGTCGCGGCCGCATGCTTGGCCTTGACCAAGGATCTGCCAAAGAAAAAGGAGGGGGGAACGATTGCTTGAAGTCGCTTTGAATTGTCGAGTGAGGGGCCTTCTGAACATAACTAGCATTCAAAAACTGCATCATCTGTTCTGGCATTTCATCCGCTATATTTCGAGTCAGATCAATTTTGGCAGGAAGATGGCGCTTGGCATCCGAAGTGGGAAGACGCGACTTCCTATCCTAATGTGTGTTCTCGCCTTTGATTTTTGCTTCAGCTCATACTCGCTCTTTCTCGGTTTGTTTGCTTGCTGTCCTTGAACTCTTAGCTTGTGCTTTCCTTCCAACCCATCTTCAATCCGTTACATCTATCGTCCATCATCCATCGTACATCATCCACCGTCCATCGGTTGTAACCAGGAGTTGCTGCTCATCCATCATCAACGAACGCTTGCCCGCCGCCCCATCGTCTTTATCCACCAAACATGCACTAGTTCTCGTTGGTCTGTCGACAACTCGCCTTCTCAAACACCCACCATTAGCTCACCTCGCACAAACCGTACCACCATGCTACCAGCGACGGCCAATCACGCGACACCCTTGCTCGAAAATCCCCAAGGGGACCGAGACCCGAGACTACACGTTTAGGCACCCCTCTGCTGATGCCATGGCGCTGTTGCATGTTTGCTCCTCTACGTTGTCTACTCGGGGTGATGTAGAAGCGGGTTATCCGATCAAGCTAGCGGACTTACATTTTGTGTTTGGATTCGCATTGTGTATTGCCATACTATACTTTTCGAGGAACATGTGCCACGCCGACGATTCCGAACGACTCGCAGGGTTTCAAATCTCCATGGATAGAAGATGGCTAGAAGTTCTTACAGCATCATAGGAGACACAAGAACCTGCTGTTGGTTCTTATATATCGACCGATGATGCGATGTCGATATATTTGAATACCATAACAGGGTCACCCCCCAGTCAACCGACCATAACCGCTTACAGGAGCGCTGGTCTCAACGAGTGCGATACGTCAAATACCATAACATGCGGGCATGGTGTAACATGAAGAACAAGATGCCTACCATCGGGCCAAGCTACGCAACTCCCCGTATATGTTCATGCACGATAACTTGAGAATACGCATGTCAGAAGAATTAATCAGGCCTCCTCATGCATATTGGGCAAGTTAGCAGCATGCAACGGCTTTCTGCGGACAACATTGCAGACACGAGCCTCAGCACGATCACTCTTCGTTTGTTTGACCGCCACCCCCTGCTGTCAATTCGCATGCAAGATGTACGCATGGCGGTGAGCCGAAGAGTAGGAGAAAACAACGCATGCATATTGCTAGCAAGCCAATATAGAAATACCCAATCCGGGAATTACCCTCATCTGCGGGAATACGGTGACAGTCCTCCGTGTCGGAGCTGCCCTGATGAGGTTCAGCCTCTCGTTTATGCAAGAGGCTTGTGGTATACATATGGCATACATGTGGTGGCTTTTCACAGCGCGCATGCTCGGATCCAAACCCCTAAGCGGAAATTCCAAAAGCACCGTGTTGACAAAAAAAAAAAAAAATCTGCCCCGGCAGAACGAAATGGAGAATTCCGAACACGAGGTGAATGGGATGGTCTAGACAGACCGTTTAGGGGTGCAGTCCAGAACAGGAGTATCGTCCTTTGACATTGTCCCCGGATGATATTCAGATATAGCGGCCATCACAGGCTGATATAGTCGATACAATTTAGCCGTGACGAAAAGAATGAACAGTGAGCAGCAATCTGGCTCGAACGGATACTAACAATCAGTCGTTGAATATGTAAGAGGAAAGAGTAGAGGATGGCACGTTAGCCAAGTGACCAACCAGAAAGCAGCAATATTTACATGATCAGGTCCGCCGGGCTAGAGAATCGACCACAGAGAGAAGGAAGACCAACCACGAAAAGTTCCGAGGAGACATGACTAAAAGCTAGAGCGAAGGGATAGTAATAATAAAAAGCATTCGCATATCAATAGACACACAATCCATTCAAGATATCGAAGGATGCCCTCTAGCAAACATCCAGACATTTCCAACTCTCCCACATGAATTGTTGCATCGTCAAACAATCAAGATATCATGACTCCAAAGCTTACGAGAGAGCAGGTCTAGAAAAAAAAAAGGCAAACCCCCCCAACCAAAAGTACAACCACAACGCTATATCTGCCAACTAAACAGGATTGAAAAACATTTGTAGACAAAGAGTGATGATGGGAAAAAAAAGTCCTCAACCATATATCAGAGGTGAAAGAACACAATCAATAAAGAAATACCAAAGGAGGGAAAAAAAATAGGCCAAAAAAGGGGAATACACACGAAACAAACAAACCAAACAGACCCTAGTTAAACAACACACGGAGAAAAAGAAGGAACGTGGTTAGGAATGATGAGCGATTGTCCAGTATTTAGAGCAGATCCGAGGCGAGCTGAGAACAGGAAAGGAATGTTGCAAAGCATCTCGCGAAAGAAAAGAAGAAGAGGAAGCCGAACAGCAGTGATCTGACTTATTGGGAAAAGAAAGTTATAGGCAGGTATATGTTCACAAGAGAGAGTGGAAGTAACGAGCATCAGGGAAGGTACGATCGAGGATACATGGAGAAAAGGACAACCTGACCTGACGATGAAGGAGCGACCGGTTTGGTCGAAGAATTGGTCGACTACGAGTGAAGAAGGAGCATTCAAAGTAGTCACAGAATCGAAAGAGAAAGTCGCAGCTTGGGAACAGTGATCGCTTCTTGGATATACACGGGGTTGTAAGAAAAGGAAAACAGAAAAAAGGAAAATACCAGCAGTCCCCATGCTGTCCTCGTCTCATTTCGTCGTCGCTGTCCCTGGAAAGATGTTTACTAAATGCAAAGAACTTTTTTATGCGATGTCATGGTCTTCTTGCTCCATGCTGGCATCAGCAGATTGCTCGGCGGCAGTAGTGGCAGCGGCCTCGGCAGCCTGCGCCTCTGCCTTTACTCTTTCAGCTTCTCTAGCCACATCGGCAGCTTCAATGGCGGCCTCACTGACAATGGCCTCCTCAACAGCCATCTTACGTCTCCAGACACGAGCCCAGCGAGCACCCCACTGCTGCAGTAAAGTCTGCTCAGCACTGTCGCCGTCGAAACGTTCGATCATGTCGTCTTGAGCTGCGTTGGCAACAGTCGAGACGGCCTCTATGATGGCGTTGAAGAGATCACGCATAGTCTGACGTTCGCGGACCAGTGTCTCGTCCAGCAAGCTCTTTTGCTCTTCGGAGAGATCGGCCTCGGCACGAGCACGTACAATCTGGCGCATGCGATTGCTGACCTTGAACATGGTAGCCGAAATCATCTCGTAGATGTGAGTCTGTGCGAGTGCGCGGCCGTGCTGCATGTGATCGTGCAGTGCCCACTCGATAACGCTCATGGGTGTGATGATGGTGTAGTTGAGCAGTTTGTCGATGATGTTGACAGCAGTGCCTGGGTGGTCGGCCCAGTACTGAATGACTGATGTGATGATTTGACGACGCGCAAGCTCAGACTGAGGACCGATTGCAAGAAGACGTTCCTTGCATCGCTCAATACAAGACAGGACGTGAGAGAGCGACTTGCTACCGACTGAGCAGATGCTGGTCATGTATGCGTCGGTGCTAGGCACAAGAACGTCTTCGACACCGTGTTCGGTGGCCAAGGTCTGGATCTCGTTGATAACAAGTTCGATCTCTTCTTCAGGAGCCTTTCTGCGAATCAGTGCATGCATAGCATTTCCTTGTTGAGAGTAGGGAGTTTGCTCGTTGAGGTACTTGAAGTCAGGAGTATCCTTCATCTTGCCCTCGGAGATGAGGGGAGCGTATGCCTCGGGAAGGGTCTCTCTGATACGCTTAGCGAAAGAGAGGCGGATCTCCTTGTCTAGCGAGCCAACGATGAAGGCCTTTCTAGGCTCCAGATCGGAACGCTCAAGCTCGTCAATCCATTCAGTCCACTTCCAGCGGAACTCGAAATTGCTCAGATGGTGGGCAAACCAGTCCATGTAGCGGTACTGAAGCTCGAGGTCCATGACATCGAGGCTGCGGAAGAGGAAACGGATGGCTCTACCCAGACTGGGGGCGACAGCAGCAGGGGCGATTTTGCATGCCTCGGTGATGACCGAGTGGTAGTAGACGAGTTTGTGTTCCGAGGTAGGAAGGCGCAGGATTTGAGAAAAGACAGCATCAACTACCAGATCTTCGGGCTTCCAGGTCGAACGTCCTTCGGGAATGTCCTTGAGCTTATCGAAGGCGGTGGCACGCTTGACGAATGTGTTGGGGGCCCAGTAACAGTCGACATCGATGAGGAACTTGGCAGCAGCGTTGCGGTTGAAGTCGAGGATGTTGATAGTATCCGTGACGGCGTCTCGAAGCAGCGATGCGGCAACGTTGGAGGTAGGTGGAACAGACTCTACGTCTTGGTCGGCAAAGAGCGAGAAGCAGATTTCGGGGAAGAGAGCGTTGGGACCAGGGTTGACAGGCGAAGGCACCGAGAGCTGGGGGAACGAGTGCTTGGTGAGCACAGCCTGCTCGCCATTCTCTCCCTCAGCTGGTGCTGGAGCGGTAACACGGTCGAGGCGGGGGATGCACGCGAGCTTCCAACCCGAGGCGGCTTCACCCTGGAGCTGGCTCTGCAATGCGCTAAGCACACTGGGGCACGCCATGGGTTTCTGTTCGCCCTCGGCGGTTGGGTATGGGTCGACCAGGGCCTCGAGGGCGTGCGGCGTGGAGGCAACGATATCCGTCTTTTCCAGCAGCTCAGCAGCGCGCTGCTCCAGACCAGTGTCGGGGGCAGCCAGGACGTAGGGGATGGTTAGGAGGATGATCTTGACCAGCTCGAGACCGACAGCGTCGTCGGACGATGCAGTCTGGAGGTCGACAGCGCGGTCGAAGAGCTCGTTAAGGATGCCAAAGACACCATCATCGCTGAACAGAGGCTGAAGGCAGGCCAGGAATCGTAGCAACAGCTTGACACTGCGCCATTCGCCAGCATCGAGGTGACGCTGCAATAGAATGGTGGTGCGACCCAGCACCTCGGCGGCAGCGTCGCTCTTGTCCTTGTTCGCGCACAAGACCGAGGCAGCGACAAAGGGGATCTTGAAAGGTTGCTCGAGCACCAGAGACAGGACCAGGTCGCAGTACGTCTCCTTGACGTAGTTGTCGTGGTAGTTTTCGGTGACGAGCTTTGCGATTTCTGTAACCTCGTCTTCGGGGTTCTTCATTGGACTCTCGGCCACACTGAGCAGTTGACGGCGGAGGCGCGTGCCAGGAGGAGCATCTTCGTATCTTCTGCGCTGCGGTCTGCGGTCGTAACCACCTTCATCGTCATCTGTAAACAAACCATGTTAGCTCGATTGTCGAGGAAGGTGTTTTCAGACGCCGGGTACCTCTGTTGTAGCGTCTCTTGCGGTTGTTGTAACCGCCGCCTCCACGTCTGTCATCAGCCATCTTGTCTGGGTCGTGCAGTCGGACGCGTTGATGGACTTGGTCGCTAGCAATGCTTTTGTTGCTGTGCTTGAACTTCCCTCTTCCGCGCGGGCCTCTTGCTTGGAGTATCCGACGCGGAGCTGTCGGCGTCTTGGCAGGAGCCGAAATGCTCAATCGGGAAAGCACCTGTGCTGCAGCGTCATCCTCGTCGTACATCGGAGCTTCTTGCATCTCGACATCTTTCATGTCAACATCCGCCTGTATTTCTTCTGCTATCAGTTCCTCGTAGCCGACCTTTTTGCGGGCCATCAACAGCTCTTTCTCTGTCTGTCTAGCCATGCCTGCCTATCCTGGAAGACGATACTCAAAAGTGTCCTAGCTTGTCTGCTCAAAAGTCCACGAGACAAGCAATAGATTGTGTAGGCAGACGATGGAAGACAAGGTATTGAAAGTAGCCAAGTAAGAAGGGAAGAAGCGAGAGGGATCGGCAAGGCTTAATTGATGTTGGAGAACTGGATATATAGTCTACGAAGGACTGTATGGAAGCGAGGCAGTGATGAGAGAGAGAACTGTATGACAGAGTGACAGTGATGTGAGAGAGAACTGATCATATATCAGGAGGAGGACAGAGTCTTGAGAGTCCTCAGTGAGAGTGAGCCGCCCTTAAAAGTCAAGAAGGCATTGATGTCTTGTATGGAGCAAGAGGCATATGAAGCCGACTGGCCCAAGTGACAGCAAACACGAAATCAGGACTGCCTTATCTTCCGTGTGATTGACGAAAGGTGAAGTTTCAGCTTCCTCAAGTATAAGGTATAAGAAGGACAGAAACAAAGATTGAAAGAACAAAATCAATTCTGATCTAAAGTCAGATAGCCAACTGCAAAACAATTCACTTTTCGCCCACGTCTGCTTGACTATGCAACTCTCGTAAGAGCAGGAGCTCTAGGCAAAAACAGAAACCAGACCGAGCATGATGAAAAGGAATAAAAGAAACACGAAGATAAAAGAAATTTCCCTGCGTTACTTAATCCTCGTCAAAGTGCTCCTGTTCCAGTCCGCTGTGTCAAAGACGGAAAAGGTCACCGTTCGTCTCGTTTGTATACCATCAGATACCCTCAACCTCCAGCATGACTTCTTTTTTCTCCAACCTGTTGACTCCTCCGAGCCGTCGCTCGCGATTCCTGAGCCAGGGCGCAAAAGCAAACAACAGAAAAAGTCGAGAGAAGCATCGATTGATCTGACTGTTCATCTCTGCATTCAGAGACGGATGCAACGAGTGTCAAATCTGTGAAAGAGGAATTCCAACCCCAAGATCTCTACCGCACCACACTTTTGAAAAAAGGAAAAGGAAGAAACAAAACTTGCTCGGGCCGCCCATTTGGCGTATAGTATAGAAGAAAAGAGAAGGAAAAAAGGACAAGTAAGAGAGACATCCACAGCGATGCCGCAGCGGAAGCGGCGGCGACATTGGCAGCAAAGCAATTACTCCGGGAAACCAGCTTTATTCGACGTCTTGTTATCTGATCAAGCCAAGGCTTGTTCACTGACCCTTTGTCGTATGCGTGAGATGATTTTGAAAAGACTCCAGGGTGGGACGCCGGTAAAGCAGACCGCTGATGGGTCGATCGAGGTTCTTGAAAACTTGAAAAGAGTATGCATCGCTAATTCATGACCTGTGTATAGTTTTTTTGCCGATAGTTTTTTGTTCTTTTTGTTCTTCTTTAATCCAGTCGTGCCATCATATCATCCTTAGTCAGAGGCGTCAAGTTGTCGATGTCAAGACCCTTTGCTACCAATTGAGGACGAACGTGTGGGGGAACAAGTTGGTGGTTCATGTGGGGGGCAATCGAGAGTTCTGTGATCTGTCAGCATGCTTTTATCACGTAGCCGAGGGGATCGTCTTCCTTACCGTGATGGTTGAAGTTGAACAGCTCAGGCATATCCTTGGTCGCACCTCCAGGGTGGCGAGAGTCAGGGAAGCGAGTGTTGGGATCTCTCAGCTCATCGAAGAAAGGGTGGACCATGGCTTCAATGGCGGACAAACGTTGTGTCGGTGTGTACTCGAGAAGCTTGGAAATGAGATCAATGGCACTAGGGTCGGCCTTACGGAAGACCTTTTGAATGTGTAAGCAAGAATCAAGAATGAAATCAGCGCAGTGAAGCTTACCTTGTTGAAGGGGTGGGGCTTGATCTGAGGGAACTTGTGCTCCATGTAGTTGGGGTTCATGGTGCGGATTTGATCACGAGTGGGAGTTCCCAAAACCTTGATGATCTCGACCAGCTGATCGATACCCGACTCTCCAGGGAACAAGGGCTGACCAAGCATGAGCTCAGCCATGACACAGCCAGTGGACCAGACATCTAAAAGGCAAGCGGTCAGCCTGAAGTCACCACATGATGCTGCGCGGTGTGTACGTACCAATCTTTGTCGTGTAGTTGGTTGCGCCGAAGATGAGCTCAGGGGCTCTGTAGTAGCGGGAGCAGATGTACGAGACGTTGGGCTCGTTCTCGATGAGTATCTTGGCACTTCCAAAATCGCAGAGCTTGAGGATACCGCTGTTGGGGTCGAGAAGCAGGTTTTGAGGCTTGATGTCTCTGTGACAGATGCCCTGGCTGTGAATGTAGGCGAGCGAGCGGAACAGCTGGTATATGTACAGCTTGACCTCGAGAATAGGCATGGTTGTCTTCATCTTATTAAAGTAGCGGGATGCGCGGTAGACGGTTTCGGGAACGAATTCGAGCACGAGATTGAGGTAGACCTCGTCCTTCTAACCAGCTTGCGTTAGTGACCGGGTTGGGGGGATCAAAGGGCCTGAGACCTACGCGATCGCCATTGGAGTAGTAGAAGGCCTTCAGCTCGACAATGTTCGGGTGTCGCACTATCCTCATGATCTGGAGCTCTCTGTTCTGCGCGAAGTCAGTCGAGGAGGTAGAAGAACAGAGATCGGGGGTTGGCGACCTTGAAGCGCTTGTCCTGAAGCACACGCTTGATGGCAGCATCTTCGCCGCTGGGAGACAGCTTGGTCTGGAAGACGACACCGAAGGAACCGTTGCCGACGATCTTGCACTGGGTGTACTGCATCTCTCTTGTCTCTCCGGTCAAGCCATCCTGGACCTTTTCGCGAATGACCTCTGCAGGGCGTTAGCACGTGCAAAGCACAAGGACGGGCCAATGGATGCAAGGGAGGAGACGGCGAGCTTCATGGCGGATGCGCAGATGACAGAAGGGGAGGAAATGAACAGCGCGGGGGAGGTGATGATTTCCTTACCGCCCATGCGTAAGCTAGAGAACGCCGAAGGCCTGTTCTGCGACATGATTGCGAATGAGTTCGAGGTACAAGGCGAATTGAAGCGAGATCAGCGAGGGGTCGGGGGCTGGTAGATGTCGAGAGAGTGATGTAGCGGTGGTGGTTGACGAGGACGGAGGATGCGTCGATGCGGGCCTGTGCTCGGAGCTTGTGTTGACGGGTGTTATGCAGCGATGCGCGACTGAGGGGAATTGAGATCTGAGACAGAGCCGAAAGTGAAGTATGCCGCGCCAGGTGCAGAGTACAGGGGGTGCTGCTGTGAAGAAGGGGTGCGGTCAGTGTCTCGTCGAGGATGAGGTGCGAGAGAGCAGGAGCAGTGGGCAGGACAGGCAATGTGTGAGGGTCGAGAGTGTCACCTGCGCCGCGCTTGAAACGAGGGACACCATCGCCCACGTGATTGCCTAGCTGATGACTGTCTTACCTGAGATGCTCGTTGTTTCTTGTTCTTTTCAATCGTCTTTGGCTGGGCAGACAAGGACTCGACGATGCTCTGGGGGATGCTCTTTCTGCACGACAAGTTCGAGTTGTGGTTGAAGACCTCAGCAGCTCTTTCCCTAAAACGTTGGTTTTGCCCATCCGCTGCGCACCGCATCCCTCACCCCGCTTTACTCCTCGCCCAATTGTCACTCATCTCATCATGGAGCTAATCCTGACCATGTACGCATGACCTACAGTCCGCTTCGATGAGGCTGCCATCATCATCTTGCTTTCCACAATCCCTATTTGCCCGTTGGACACTTCAATTGGCAAGCTTTCATGCTCTATACAGCTTCAATATCCTCACGAATCCATATCCTTGTTTACCTACCCAAAACGAGCCCATTACCACAGTCACTGCTCTGCGTCTGGCCCTCAACGGGTCCCGCCCAGGAGTTCAATCTCTGCAGTCCATGTGACTTGCTCGGTCGCTAGCGTCGGGGCCCAGGCGCTTTGCACTTTCGCTGATTCGTCAGGGATCTCAATACGCAAGTGGCTGACATGTCTGCCGGGATCCGCACTTGACCATCTCTCTTCTCTCACAAGTCTTGCCCAGCCTGCAAATGCATCATGGTTCTGTAGACTTGAAGAGAGAACCAATTGCAATCTTCCGCCTTCTCCCCGCAGCCGTAAAAATGAGTGCGGCAGCGCCTTCTCCATGTTACCGCATTGCGTCAAGTTGCCGTCAAGCAAGCCAGCGTCAGCCATCATGATGCCCTTGTCTATTCGCAAGTGCTCGATCTCAACAGTCTCAGCCGAACATCAATTCACTTGCTGACCATTGAAGACGACTTGTCTGCATTACGGACTGACGCTTAAACTCACATGAGATTTGGCTGGTGAAACGGACAATAATTTCTCCCGGGTTTTCGTTGAAGGACGTCGCTGAATCAGAGTTCGCACTACATCGCAACCGCATGTTCGTTGACTTGTTGTCTGTTGCTTGTCCCAGAGTTTCTCTCATTTCGCCTCGTCCCGCCGCCAATAACTACCAATTCAGCTGTTCCCACGCCCATTTTGCTTGTGTTGAAACTCAACGCTGAAACAACCAAGCCCAGATCTGCAGCCAAACATTGTCGCACTTCGGATTGGCGCACGTCCGAGAGCAGGAACGAACCTGATACCCGTCCTCACCTTGAACCGTTGTCATACTTGTGGTGAACCACAACTGATGTGCGCAATCCCAGATGAACGGAACACCATCGCTCCTTCGGCTCGATTAGTCTGTTGCTGTCCCTCACTGTCCTGCAGCACACTTTGACAACAGCCAAAGAGCTACCAAGCAATTGTCTCGACACGACAATGCCAACCAGATCGCACATCCTGGCATCAGAGTGCAGTCATGCTTCGGCTGTGTATCTGCTTCTGAATGCGTTGACCTCGTGGCTGCACTCGTGTGCATAGCTGCAAGAAGTTGATGCAAGCCCTGGTGGCCGCATCAGTCGACCTGCAGGAACATGATTGACGATCTCGCAAACCAACCAATCCGCTGCCTGTCACGATCTTGTAACTCAACTTATGCCTCTGCGCTGGCCTGACTTCGGTAGTTTGTCACAAACATCGACCCCGCGCCCTGTCGCCATTTATCGCTGCTCCAGAGTAATACCTATGCTTGTACGCCTTGCGCTCGCTCAGCTATACCGAGAGCCACTAATTTTCTCTGTGCATGCAGATAAGCGAGCAAAGAAAGTACATACACAAGGCACGACCATTCACGGCACATCTTTAAGGGTCACGGCTTTTGCATCCTTCAACGAGCTTAATATCGGTGTCTCTGCCAATCCCCCACGCTTGTTCCTCATGACCAGATTCATTTGGCACCTGCAGACGGCTGGGAACACTCCCAACATGATATCGACCTCACCCTGCATTGACGACACATCACGAGGTATTGGTTTTTGAGCGTCACATATCCCTCTTCCGTGCCGTAATCGCTTGTAAGATGAACACAAAGTTGCTGTATGCATGCGGACTGTTTGGCCACATTCACATGTTTGCTCATAGTCATCGTCTGCCTATCTCGTTCCTTGTTCACGACCATCACCATCCGGTCAGCTCGTGTCGCGTGTCACTGACCTCCAGCACGTGCTCACTATATTGGTGGTGAGTGTCCGACTCGGGTTATATCGTACATATAAGGTGATTCTTCAGGTCTCACAGCAGTCTGGGCACTGTATCCTACTACCGAGTAAGGCATGTGACTTGAGTCTCGTCGACGACCTTTTTCTTGGCTTTCAACTACATGCCCTGATCTCAAGGGTATCGTCACCCCTGGACAGCAGGAAGCACTACATAGCCATGCCTAGGAAATAGCGAGCAGGCCACCTCCTGCTTCTCGACCTGTTTACCACAATACAATCATCTCAACAACCTAAGCATCGCAATGAGAAGAGTTATCATGGAGTCTTTCGAAACCAATTCCTCTTCCGCCGCTCCTCGGAACCCAGCATATCAAAATCAAACCATCACAATTCCCAAACTCACATCTCCACCACCCCTTGACCCAAACACCAGAAGATCCACTCTGCTCTTGATCAGCCATCGAAAGTGATCATCACATGTCCCAAGTCCCGACGTCGATTTTGGCACTTCGGATAATCGGCACCGAAAAATGCAACGAAAACATCTCGGGGCAATTTCGAACAAAACGTGGGTCCTTTTTATAAAAAGGCAGCAAAACATGATTCATGGGAAACGTCGGTTCGCTCCACTTGGTGGAATATCGAGATTAGAAATGTTACTGACGTAGGGAGATTGTGTTTACAAGGTATCATTGACGGTAAATGGACGAGGTTCAGCGATGGTCAGGGTTACCACCAACTGTTGGCAATTTTTCCTATTTTTCATTCTTTTTCTCCATTTTCCTTTTCCACTTTCTGTCCTTACTGCTGAGCAACACCCTGAGCGAGATACCAAACGGGAGGGGAACAGACAACTCCAAAACCTGGAGTTGAAAACAAAGGATATGGATAGTTTTGAGCCCGTTAATGCTCACCTTCATTGCCATGTCTTGGACGCAATACGAAGGCCGCTTCCTCGAGCTCGCAGCCTTACCGACCAAGCCTCGCTTGTGCAACACTCTCTCAGCTGACATCTTATCAAACACGTTTTCAAGCAGATAGCACATGTAAAGATAAGATATATTCCCTTGTCTTTGCGTGTTCTTTCGAAAGAAATCCTTTCCATATGGAAAGATGTATCAATGACAATATAACAACCATCCTAGTGCCACCTCTTGGTTTATCTGCAAATAATCTGTTTCCAAGATATCGTATCCGAAACAATATACAAAGACACTAATGCACAAGCAGAAGTCTCGACAGTGGACGAGACCACAAGTATTGCTATAGCCAAAAACTCGATCGATGCTAATATTACAAGTAATGATCTAAAGTATCGTACAAGTGATGTTACAATAACAAAACCAGGACAAAAAACCGCTAATGTCAACGCAAAATGCAAAATGCTGCGCTATGCTTCATCAACAAAACTTTATCCCAAAAAAAAAAAAAAACAAAAAAACGATACGCTCTTTCCGCCTCGAAAGACTCCATCACAACCAAGGAGGAGACACCAAACATTCAGAAAGAGAACAGCAACCTACGAAGCCATCTTCTTCCTAATCGACCCCGAGATATGTCTCAAAATCTTCGGACTCTTGTGCTGCTGCGTCGCTTGCTCAATATCCGTAACAGCACTACCCCTCCTACTAAACTCTTCACTCTTCAATTCTTTGCCTTCCTGTAGGGCTTCAAACCTCTCAGGTGCAATGGAAAAATCCATGTCTGCGTGTTCGCGAGCACGAGCATCCGCAGTCATGGGTCGTACACTGTTTCTGCCCAATGTGCTCGATCCTTCGCTGATGGAATGCTTAAAGTATTCAGGACGGGACGAGGGCGGTGGTGTGGAGACTACACGGTGGCCCGATGTGTGAGGACGAGAGGCACCAGAGGTAGAGGAGCGAGAACTGCGAGAAGAAGAGAATGGCGAGGACATTTTGCCGATGAATTGTGACAAGCGGCCGTGGCTGGTTTTGCGGCGGAGTGAGCCATGATTAGGGTCGGCAGATCCGGGGCGCGACAAGGAGCCAGGTGATTCTGCTCGCGTAGGGTGGTAGGATTCAATGTTGCGGTAGAGGTGCTGGTTGCCTTGGAATTGATCGATGGAGGTCACTGAGCGTAAAGGTCTGTGGCGTATGGACGCCGGGCTATTGGTTGCGCTGTGCAAGCGGTCAATCTGCTCAGACATCTCCTCGAAGCGTTCAGGCCCGATACTGAGGTCAGAGTCCAGCATGTCTTTCTCGCCCAGTAACTCGGCGATCTTCTTGTCGTACTCTTCGCTCAAGGCTTGGAACTGCAGGTTGTGATGGTGTTGGACTTGCGATTTCCTGTTTGCGAGTCGCTCTGAATGCTCCAAGATCAGTCTTTTGTCTTGAATCTGGAACTCGTCGACGTGTCCGTCAAAGGGTGTAGAAGCCGAAGTCTTGATGCCAGTATTGTAGAGAGGTTGAGAGTAGCTTGCCCTCAATTTGTTGCGAGCAGCTTCGAGCTCAGTGTCATGCTGAGATTCGAGTTGCTCTTCGCGTCTTTCCCTCTCGTCGACCATGGCATCAAACCTCTGCTTGTACATGTGGTTAAGTTGATCTCTGGCTTGCTCCAAGCTGCCAACGTGCTCCTTGATCTTCTGGGTGAAAACAGCCTCATTGGCAGAAATAACCTTGCCCATATCAGAGAAATCGGACTCTGAACGGCCAAAGTAGTCCTCTGCACCTGATTTCTGGCTCAAACTTCCGACCGAAGCTGACCTGCCATAGGGAATAGTCTTGTTCAGGGGTGTCGTGGGTCTGAGTAGTTGACTTTGCTTGCTGAGCGATGCGTTCTCTGCTAACGTCTCTTGGAGCTGTGCTTGGAGGTCCCTGAGCTTCGAGTCTGAATCAGTACCATTGTCGACCAGGCTTTGCTTAGTTTGTTCTAACTCAATGGTAAGGTTTTCCAACCGGGATGTCAAGACATCAAACTCCTTGGAGCTGTCGTCTTTTTCGGAAGTCAGCTGTGCAATGGTGAGAGCGGCTTCTTGTCGTTCGTTTTCCACAGTGGCCAGTTTGGTTTCCAATTTCTTCTCCTTAATCAGTCTTGAATTCAATGTCGTAGCTCTTTCCTCTTCTGTCGCAATCTGCTGTTGTTTTTCACTCTCCATCTCCTTTCTCAATGCGTCCAACTCGTCCATCAAACTCTGCTTCTCCCCAGCAAGTTTTAGCATATCCGACTCTGTCTGCTCGAGCTTTTGGTTGGTGACCGCAAGCTCAGCTCTCATCCCTCCGACTGCGGATTCATGCTCCTCCTTAGCCTGAGCTAGTTGTCGGCCCCGTTCTTGCGTCTCTTTGATACTACTCTCTTGAGCCCTTGCTTCTACTTCGGTCAGTCTTTGCTTTTCTTGCTGGAGCTCTTCTTGAAGGGTTTGTTGCACACACACGGCCGATGATTGGTTCTCTTTCTTTTCTTCTTCGAGCTTCGAAAGTTGTTGCTCATGTGACTGGACAGCTTGGAATCGTTGGTCTTCAGCTTGTTGGCGGACGGAGGCGATTTCTTCTTCGTGGCTTTGCTTCAATTGCTCAAGCTTTGTCTCTGCTTCTTCCTGGCTGGTCGTTAGCAGTTGTTGAACCTTTGCCAGTTCTTGCGAATGGCTGGAAGCCATTTCTGTAAGTCTGGTTACAGTCTCGTCGGCTTGAATCTCCAGAGCTCTTTGATGACTAGCTTCCAACTGCTCAAGATGGGACTGTAGGTCGGCTTGGGCCTTCGCGGTAGTTTGTTCTACTTCCGAAAGCTTTTGCTCATGATGCTTGTTGACCTCAGCGAGCTTAAGGTCTGTGTCGGCAGCATGGCTGCAGAGCTCCTTTTCATGTTGTTCGCGGAGACTGTCAAGCTGGGACTGCAACTTTGCTTCAGCCTCCCCTGCAACTCGCTGAGCACCGGCGACAGCTTGCTCATGACTGCTCTTCAGTTCTGCAATCTTGTTGTCGTGTCCGGCAGTGTGGTCGTCAAGATCCTTCTTGTGCTGTTCGCGGAGGGCTTCTAGCTGTGTCTCCATCTCTCCGGTCTTAGCCTGCTCCACTTCTTGACGGACAGTGGTCAGGTGGGTCTCATGGGTACGCTTGAGCCCAGCGAGTTTCTCGTCAGATTCAGTGGTGCGGCTGCTTAGTTCTTTCTCGTGATCTTGACGAAGGGAATCCAATTGTGTCTGCAACTCGGTAGTTTTGGCTTGCTCGACTTCCTCACGAACCGCGGACAACTGCGCCTCATGAGAGCGCTTGAGCTCGGCCAGTTTGTCTTCAGATTCGCGTGCATGAGACTCGACTTGGCCATGGTGTTCCTGGCTAAGTTTCTCGATCTGAGCTTGCAAGTCATTGTGTGTTGCTTTTGCGTTGCTGGCTTCCTGACGAAGAGTCTCGATTTCCTTTTGGACTTGCTGAGTCTCCGCGGACTTGTTCTCGACCTCCTCACGGAGCGAAGACATCTCAGTCTGATTATCCAAGTGGAGTTTGCTGAGCTGCTCATTGAGTTCCTCCACTTGCTTTTCGGCGATTTGACGAGCTTCGGCGGAGCGCTTTTCGTGAAGATCGAGCTTCTCACGATGGCTGTTTTGCAACTCTTCGAGCTCCTGTTGGTGCTTCTGAACAACTTCAGAAGAAGTGGTCTCGGAAGCCTTCTTGGTTTTGTCCAGCTGCTCACGATGCTTAGCTTCCAGCTCTTCGACTTCTTGCTTGTGCTGTTGCAGAGTCTCTGCGGACATACACTCAGAAGCATTCTGAGCCTCATCAAGCTGCGCACTGTGTTTGGCATTTAGCTTCTCAATTTCCTGCTGGTGCTTTTGCATAGTCTCTGCGGAGGCAGTATGAGAATTTCTCTTGACTTCTTCAAGTTCTTTACGAAGCTTGGCTTCTGTGTCCTTCAAAGTAGAACGATGAGTCTCCTCAAGCTGGATGAGGCGGTCCTCATGACGCTTGTTGAGCTCGTCACGAAGAAGACCAATATTCTTAACATGGTTGGTCTTGACGTCCTTGAGGGCTGAGGCATGTGTGTCTTCAAGTTGTCGGACGTGCTCCTTGTGGTCCTTAGCGACTTGCCCAAGAACAGTGTCAAGCGTTCTCGAGTGCTCTTCTTCAGCCGCCTTAGCGCGCTTCTCATGTTTGGCCTCGACCTGGCGGAGTTGTTTTGCGTGCGCTTCATTGCTCTGGCCCAAGGACTCTTCGGAAATTCTGGATTTGTCTGACGCTGCACCGAGTGCTGACTGGTGCTCCTGCTGCAGACGCTCAAGCTGCTGCTTCAATTCGTCTTGAGCCTTTTCAGCCTCTTGTTGAGAAGCACGAAGCTTCTCTTCATGTTCGGCTTTCAAGGCTTCCAATTGATTTTGCAATTCATTTTGAGTTGCTGTAGCTTGCTTGTTGTTATCCTCGAGCTTTGTTTGGTGCTCCGTCTTCAAAGTGTCCAATTGCTGCTTGAGTGTGCTCCGTGCATTGTTGGCATCCTCCACTGACTTTTCAAGCTCCTGAATCTTCTGTGCTGATTCTTCTCTTGCAGCGTTTTCGGCATCTTGGCGTTGTTGCTTTTCTGAAACAAGTTGTTCCTCGTGAGTCTTCGTCAAGGTCTGTAGTTCGTGTTCGTGCTTGGACTTGGTGGATTCGAGCTCTATGTTGACTGATTGGTATTCTTTCTTGGCTTCTTGGACTTGCACTGTCAGGTCGGTCTGCACCTCGACAACGCGTTTCTCAAGTTCGCTCGTACGATGCTCTGCAGCCTCAAGAGCTTTTTGGCTCTCCTTTTGGAGACGACGGCTTTCATGTACTTCAGCTTCGAGCTGACTTTGAGCCTCGGCGTTCTTCTCCTCGTAACGATTCTTGACGGCCATGAGCATAGACTTGTGACTTTGCGCTGCGTCTTGGAGTCGCTTCTCCAACGTAGCATAGGCAGACTCGTGGGCTTGCTTGGCGGACTCAAGATCATCGAGATACTTTTTCTCTTGCTCGTCCTGTACAGCGCGAGCTTCCTGGACTTGACGCTGAGCGTCTTCCTTGACTTGTTTCAGCTCGGTCTCGTGGGATGACATGGCTGATTTCAACTCATCAAGGTGACGCTCAAGCTCAGAGATAGCAGAATCACGAGCTTGCTTGATGTCGGCCAGCTCAGCACTAGACTGTTCGGTAGCGGCCTTCAGTGCATCTTCAAATTCATGGCGTAACTTGTTCACTGCTTCCTGATGATCACCCTCCGCTTGCACACGAGCAGCTTCGTTGGACTTTTCGACCTCAGCAAGTTTCTTGGTCGCCTTCTGCAATGCTTCTGAAGCCTCTGCTAACTCCTTGTCCTTGGCCTCACGCAGATCTCTCAAACTCTTGCGAGACTCTTCGAGATGAGTCGACAATTGCGCTAAGTCTTGTTCAACCTGAACCTTGGATTTGCGTAGCGTTTCGTGCTCCTTTGATGCGGAATCTGCTTGCTCACGAGAACTGACCAATTGCTGTTCAACTTCACGCTTGGCGTCGCGGAGTTGCTCGAGTTCGTGAGCAGCCTGTGATGCTTGTTTCTGAGAAGCAGCAAGCTGCTGCTGAATCTCATCCTTGGAGCCACGAAGCTGCTTAATCTCTGCCAACAACGTAGACACCTTCTCACGGAAAAGAGTAAGCAATCTCTCCACTTCAATCTTCGATTGTTGCACTTGAGCAATATCCTTGGACAGGGCAGTTGTCCTCTCCTCAGAGGTGGTTAAACGCTGCTCGACATCGATCTTGGTCTGGCGAAGCTGTTCATGCTCCTCGTCAGATCGGAAGACTTCTTCTTGCAAAGATTGAACCTTCTGCTCGAGATCATGTTTTGCTTGATGCAAATCCGCAAGCTCCGACGATGCTGATGAACCTTCCTTGAGAGAGACGGCTAGTTGCTGCTCGACCTCGGCCTTGGAGTTGCGCAAAGATTCGAGCTCGTTGCTCGAAGCCGATGCTTGCTCCTGAGAAGATGCGAGTCGTTGTTCAATCTGGTCCTTGGACTCGCGGAGACTTTCGAACTCTTCCTTGGAAGAAGTGGCTTGTTCTTTCAATGAAGTTAGTTGTGATTCGATTTCGTGCTTCGATTGGCGGAGTTCTTCCAAATCCTTGCTGAGCAATGATGCACGATCCTGAGAAGTACTGAGTTGAGACTCAATCTCGGCAATACGTGATCGGCTTTGCTTGTCGTCCTCTTCTCTTTGTTTGACATCTTTCAGCGATTTTGCGAGTTTTCCAGCGACCTCTGCTAGTCTCGCCTTCAGAGTGCTGTCAGACTTTGCTGCATTCTGGCGGACAGTCGCCAAATCTTTGAGGACCGCATCGTGTTGTTGCTTGAGATCATTATGAATCTTCTGTGAAGATGATTTATGGTCGTCAAGTTGGCGTGTGTGATCATCTTGAGCCTTTGAAAGCTCGGAGCGGATAGCTTCCAACTCCTTGGTCTTGTTGGCAAGAGAGTCTTCAATAGCCTTCTGAGCCTCGGTATGCTGACTCAGGGCTTGCTCAAGCTTGTGTACAGCATCTTGTCTTTCTTTCTGGGTTGAAGAGAGCTGTGTCTTGGCACCATCAAGCTCTGCGACGACGGTAGCCTTCTCCCCCTTGAGCGATTGCAACTCTTGTTCGGCTTTGCGCTTCTCTTCCTCGCGCTCAGAAGTTGCACGTTCCAATGCTTGAGTGGCGGCTGCCAGTTGCTTTTCCAATTCGGTAGCCTTCTCCTTGAAAGTTGCAAGCTCGGCGTCAATGTTGGCCTTGGACGACTTCAAGCTGTCCAGAGCCTTGTCGGCCTCTTTCTGCTTGGTGTGGCTGTCCTGGACAGACCTTTGAAGACTTTCAGCAGCCTGTGCATTCGCTTGTTCGAGAGCGACGATCTCGTTTGTCTTGCCTTCGAGAGACTCGCGCAAAGTGGCTTGAAGTTCTTCCAATTTCTCGATCTGTGACTTCGCCTCTGCAGCAGTAGCCGAAGCCTCAGCAATGTTGTGTTCCAGCTCTTGAATATTGTTGTTGGCCGCTTGGAGAGAAGTATGAAGACTCTCTCTGTCTTCCTCGGCAGCTTGGGAAGCCTCTTCGAGTTTGCGGAGCGATACAGTAGCCTCTTGGTGCAACTTCTGGTACTTCTCGCTGTCGCTGCGCAGTTGTGACAACTGGCTCTGGCTCTCTTCCTTTTCCGAAGTCAAGGCCTTGTTTTTTGACACAAGCTCCTGGAGAGATTGCTTGATCTGATCTCTTTGTGTCTGGCTCTCTTCCAACTCTTTGACAATGTGTTTCAGCTGAGTAGCAACCTGCTCTTTCTCATCGATCAAGACGTCAATGCGGTTCTCGGCATTTTCGAGCCATTGCTCTCGTTCGCGCTTGACCCTTTCTAGCTCTTCTCGGACTTGCGATAGCTCTTGGAGGCGCTGGTCTTGTGTCCACTCGAGGTCGGCGTCGGAGAGAGATTCATCTTCAGAGTCTGGACTGGGGTCGCGGGTGGATGGTCTTGATCGGCGTAGTCTCTTCTGGAGAGATTCGAGTTCTTTGAGGATGTGTTCTTGGGTGATGTTTGCGTGAAAGGATCTTCGGAAAATCTGGTGGCTGATATTGGAGCCGGAGGACAGGCGGACGAGCTCCTTGATGCGTTCTATATCTCCTGAGAGAGCAGAAGGAGCTACCGGCGACCCATTGGCGGCATCCACGGGCGATGACATGGCCCTGGTGTGGGTAGAAGTGATGTGGTTAGATGCAATGCTCGGAACGACCAAAAACCATAACGAAGGCTAAAACGCAGAATGCAACAAATGCAGCAACTCTACTCAGAGAGGGATATATACAGAGAGGAAACAACACACCACTGGCGTGACACGGAAATTGAGGGAGGAACAAATTCAGGCCTTGGGCCGGATGCTCGATTCAGGGTCCGACGCTGCCCGATGCTGCTGCTGTTCACCGCTCACAAAAAAGAAGACAACAAACAACGTCCAGTTTTTCTTTCTGCGCTGAAACAACCGAGCGAGCGCAAGCAAATGTTTTGTTTCGAAATCCCATGCCCATGTTGCGAATGCGTGAACTCGTCGATCGCGCACCGGCCTCCTGCAGCCACACCGCCGCTCCTGCATCCATGTTGAAGCCTCAACCTGTTGACTATGAAGTCATGGCACTGCAACGTTGAGATGCGAAGACTTCCCTTCCTCCAAACACGACTGAAAATACTTCACATGCTGTCAAAACACACAAGTTTTCTTGTCTGGAAACGACTGCCCATTGAGAGCTTGAATTCATGTCTACTGAGCGCAACATACACCACACCATTAATTTTTGATTCGCATCCTCCATTTAAACCAGACTGGATTCGGTCTTCTCCTTTTTCGACTTGCCAAACGACATCAAGCGGTTGTAAGCTCCAGGGATGCCCATCCACTCCTCGTTGATCGGACTCTCTCCCGTAAACATGAGAAGATCGTATAGGAAACCGCCAAAGGTGCAACCAAAGAATGGAGAGACCATTGGAATCCTGTATCAAGTCAGCAGATGTCAAGGAGAAAATCGCTCGATGTTCCTACCAAAAGTAATAGCCTCCGGCTGACCAGACATCGTGCCCATAACCGAGGAAGTATGACATGAGACGAGGTCCGAAATCTCTGGCAAAGTTGATAGCGTAGCCGGTCTCCCAGCCCCAGCATGCGCCGATACCGAAAATGATGAAGAAGAGTCCGAGTGGTGTTAAGTTGCCCGAGCCAAGGTTTGAATCATCCTTAAGAGCGAAGATGAGGACTGTTTGGTTTTGTTAGTATGTTTGACACGAACATGGACCTTGACGTTACTTACACATAAGAAGAGCACTAGCGATAAATTCTGAAAAGAACATGCCCGTCCGCGTCATGAACGCGGCAGGATATGTGCAGAAGATACCGGCTGTCGAATTGGGACCGCCCACTGTTCTGATACCAGCACCTCCCTCGAAGACGTCGATGGCTGACTTGTAGTTTGCGTAGACAACACCGGCCGCACAGAACGCTCCAAGCGTTTGAGCCAACATGTAGATCGGGAACTTCTTCCAGGGGAACTTTCGAAACACACAGCTCGAGAAGGTGACCGCAGGGTTGAGATGAGCTCCTGACTTGCCGCCAGCGTACACACCCAACATCACGCCAATTCCCCATCCCCAGGAGATTGACTGGTAGTCACCCTTCTTGCCATCGGACAGGACGACTTGAGCCACGACACCATCGCCAAACATCAGGATGATGAACGTTCCAATGAACTCGGAGAAGGCATCTTGCAATGTCAATCGGATCCTGGGCCATAGGAACTTGGGATCGGTCTTGTCGAGTGCAGCAGCCGTCTGACTTCTGTTGAGTGGAACACCAGTCTCGACAAACTTGGGCTGGGATGCTACAGTATCATCTGAGCGTTCCGAGTCACTCCTGTTGTGTTCGATATCTTTTGGACGCATGGTCAGCGACAAGAAATCATATCATACATGGGCATGGACTACTCACGTGTGATTTCCAGATCGGAGAGCTTGTCTGAAAAGACTTCAGGGTGTTGGATATCTGCCATGGTGGGTGATTGAATGCAGGAGATTGAATGAAGAAAAAAGATGCCCGATGGAATGATCGAGAAACCAACATGGCCTGGGACCGGCCTTTATTAATGGTCTGAAGGTCTGACTACGATTGCTTTTGATCCTACTGCATCCCGCCTCCTTGTCTTGGACCGATCTCAAGCAATACCCTTGGTTGTTCGGCAGTCGGACTCGAGAGCACAAGTCACGCTATCATCACAGATCTTGATCAGTCCAACCACTCAGACGCAAGCGTACCAGGTCCCGTTACGAGTACGCCGTTGCTTGGATGGCGGCGAGTACTGTACCTTTGCCGCGGCTTGACTCTTGCGAAGTAAGCCACCGCCTAGCTGCTCAGTGCTTCCCTGCAGCATTCCAGAGTGCCGATGCTGCCGACGGGTTCCAGGTGGTGGAAAAAGCACCCCAGGAACTCCTGTACCTTCCCAACAGTCGTTACCCCGCTGCAGGAATAGGTTACAGGGCACCATCAGTACCGCTGTTTTCCGGTGTCAAAGTCTTGTACGATCTCACTTGTGGTGAATCTCACTAGACATGCCGAGAAAGCAAGACCCGAATTGGATTTCTTCCAACAAACATTGCTCGTATGAGCCTCGCTTGCTGAAAGCTATGACCCATCTCCATCTCCCCAGTTCTGCCCCCGGTCTCTCCGTGATGGGGCATATTGGAAACGGATATGAAGCCTAAGCGCAGCAGGCATCCTAAGATACGGCCGTCAACCAAGAGCCAACGCTTGGACTTGCACCCTTTAGGAATCTGGAAGGCGTGCTCTTGCCTCCTTGCGACCCCACACTTGTCAGACATGAACACGTACGCGGGAGCAAACGTAACAGGCGCCGTCTTATTTACAGGCATTGGTCAGAGCGGATTGCGTCCGCTGGACGCCTAGTCAGAATTGGGATAGATATAGGTACGTATGACTTCGTGGCGTCTGGCGCCACACAGCTCAATACTACGACGCGGCAACGCCGGTTGAGTTAGGTATGATCGCGCCTCTTGACCGTTTGAGGGCTTTTAGAACTCGCACGACTCGCGAGGACATGGCGCTGGCGTGATTGTCGGCAGCCATTTCCTAACTTTAACACTTTATATCCACTCTGCAAATTTGGTCGCTATTGCCTGTTCAACTGCGTGAATATAGTTTGTCGGCAACGAGTGACCGTGGGGATGCCGGAGCCGAGGGTCAAAAAGGAGACCTCTCTCATTTCTTATACGAGCACGCGCTTGGACGTCATGCCTTGCGACATTTTGACGGGTTCTATCGCGATCACCGGAAGATCCAAGAAGTTGGGTATAGCGCCTAGAGCTCTCGACCCTAGTAGGATTGATAGGAGCTGCGGTCTGTAGTTGGTCGAGCCAGAAGAAGTGATCGGCAAGCGGGGGGGCCTGCCGAGCGTGGGGTTTGTCTGGGGTCAGCACATGACAGCAACAATAATCTCAATAATCTCAACAATCTGATCGGGAAGAACACCGTGACAGCGGAATCCTTCGATATCCGTGGCGCTAAAGACTGGGGGGCATGTGATTGTCGCGACAATGACCTGATCAAGCCAAACGACCCATAGCGCCAAATACAGCCGCATCAACAGTGAGCTAGCATCGTGGGATGGAAGTCTCGAAGTATTGGCATCGTTCGGCCTTGGGAAGATCAATGCGGGGCTCCTCAGTTGCGTGCCCATCCGTGCGCGTCCAGCAAAGATTTTGAGAAGGATTCTGCTGAGACGCAGGCATCACGAGCAGTTGGTGTCTGGTGCGTGCGGGACACGTCGTAAGTATTCGCGGCAAGTAGCATTGCTTTCGAGGTCCAGTCTCCTTCCCTCGGACCTCGCGATAGGAGATGTGGAGGCTAAAGGGACGGCCTCGAGATTTTCCGTGTTGGCAGGCACGTGAAAGGTACACGCCGGTACTTAAGTATACTCGCACCTGCCCAAGATCTCCAAAGCTGTCATTCAGAAGCCAGAGTCTATTCTTTTCCACGCGCGTTCGTCTTCTTTCCAAACAGCAGCACATCATGGCCGAGTTCATTGGTAGCATTGATCAGGGAACCACCAGCTCGAGGTTCTTGATCTTCAACAAGGCAGGAGAGCCAGTCGCATCTCATCAAGAAGTACGCATACAGTAGCTGTTTCCTCGGCTTGGTGAAATGAGATTGACCGTCAACAGGAATTTTCTCAAATCTACCCTCAGCCTGGATGGCACGAGCACGACCCTGAGGAGATTGTCTCCTCCGTACACAACTGCATTGAGGGTGCTGTCGAGGCCTTCAAGAAAGATGGAAACTCAGTCGACAGCATTAAGGCCATTGGCATCACGAATCGTGGGGAATATCCATTGTCCTCAAAGACTTCTCACTAACATCCATGTAGAGCGCGAGACCACCGTTGTTTGGGATATCGAGTCAGGAGAGGCACTTTACAACGCCATTGTCTGGACAGATACTCGCTCCCAGGCTATTGTGAAAGAGTTGAAGTCTCGCAAGGGCGCCGATGAGTTGATGCAAAAGTGCGGTCTGCCGCTCTCCACATACCCCAGTGTCACCAAGCTTCTGTGGCTGCTCAAGAACGAGCCCAGGGTGAAGGAAGCATACGAGAAAGGCACTCTTGCCTTCGGAACCATCGACGCATGGCTTGTATACAAGCTTAACGGACATGAGAAGAGAGTCTTCGTCTCTGACCCCACCAATGCCTCTCGCACAATGTTCATGGACATCCACACACTCAAGTACAACCCTGAGCTGATCGCCTTCTTCGGCGATGACGAGTTTGATCTCTCTAGAATTCACATGCCCGACATTGTCAAGTCTTCGGACGCAAAGGCATACGGCAAAATTGGTTCGGGAGTTCTGTCCGGCTTTAGCCTCACCGGATGTTTGGGTGACCAGTCTGCTGCCCTGGTCGGTCAGAAAGGTTTTGATGCGGGCAGCGCAAAGAACACGTAAGTTGAGCTTATATGGTGTGTGTCACAGAGCAGCAAACTAACTAGCAAAAAGATATGGCACAGGTTCCTTTATCTTGTACAATACTGGCAACAAGCCCGTCATCTCCACCCACGGCCTGCTCACCACTGTGGCATACGACTTTGACGGAACACCAAGCTATGCTCTTGAGGGATCCATTGCAGTTGCTGGTTCGGGTGTCAAGTTCCTCATGAACAACTTGGGTTTCAGCTTTGACTCGTCAAAAATCACCGAGCTCGCAGGCACAGTGGAGAATAACGGCGGCCTCGTTTTCGTCACAGCATTCAGTGGTCTATTTGCACCATACTGGATCACTGATACTCAGGGTACCATTTTCGGTATCACCCAACACACACAAAGAGGGCACATTGCTCGCGCTACACTCGAGGCTGTCTGCTACCAGACAAAGGCAGTACTAGACGCCATGGAGAAGGACAGCGGTCACCCTCTCCAAGAGCTTAAGGTCGATGGTGGCATGTCAAACAGCGAACTGTGCATGCAAATCCAAGCAGACATTCTAGCCGAAAACAAGATCCCCATCGTCAGACCCAAGATGCGCGAGACCACCGCATTGGGAGCCGCCATCGCCGCCGGCTTTGCCGCTGGTGTCTGGAAGAACTTTGATGAGCTGAAGGAGGTCAACACTGCTGGTCAGACGGTCTTCGAGGCCAAGATGGAGGCAAAGGACAGCGCCAAGGGAGTCAAGCGCTGGGAGAGAGCAGTCAACATGTGCCGGGGATGGCTTGTCGACGACGAGTAGAGAGTCTTTGGTCATCTCCTCTTGGACAAACATCTTTTCACGGCCTTGCTCATTTTTCTTGTTTACCATTTTCCCGTAAAGCTGCGACAGCTGCTTAGATACCACGAATAAACTTTTCAATTTTCAACCCATGAGATTCCATATGCAAAACTTGGTGGTGTTTGGCGAGAGCTGTGAGCCTGCCAAGGGCTGACTGCAGATGTTTCAGTCAACATGTTTCTTGTTTACATCACTCACTCTGTTCACCTTGCAAGTCCTTCTGCCTCCAGCATTTCTGTAAACTTTGATCAGCATCTGACAACGTGCCATACCACATGCTCCTCACGTGGCCACTGTTTACGCCATCCTCACCGTCCATCGTGCATACATCAGCCACAGCTGAGAACCCCTCCTCGTTCCCTCTTCGCATCAACTGCCGCTCGCCTGTTTCTTCGCCCGTCATACTTTCCCGGGACGATGTAATCTCTACAATATTCTCATGGCAAACAAACAAGGCGAAGCAGAAAGCCTGTTTGCAGACACAAGGGACAACATATCCCGAGGCCCGAGCTAGACATACCCGACGGGTATATAAAGTAGACGCTCAATTGCTCAAGCCAAAGACGTGTTTCAGCAATCAAGACTTTGCCGAAACAAGGACAAGACAGCCGATACTTCTGTATAGAGTTCGAGCTCCATCTTTGACTTGCACTGCCGCCCAGCCACCCGGGTCGTATAACCGGAAAAGAGAGAAAAAACGGGCTTTGGTGTGCAGCGTGACCCTCGGAAGAGTTTACTTTTTGCCTTTGATGGCGTCTGGGGGAGTTTTGGTGGAGAAGAGGGGGGGCAAAGGTAAAGAGGCGTCTGGGGAACGGCAAGGGAGGTAAAAAAGGTTGTTAATGCTCATGTGACATTCTGAAAGGTACTTGCATCAGTTGCACGGCATCAGTTCCGCATTCATTGTTGGTATACTTTTTTCTGGTCAAAAGTTGACAGACACTTTGATGAAAAGCGTGCTGGTGATTAGTCGTTATATATCATGGCAGGATGTGCGGAGTTCTGGCTCTTCTTGCTGCTTGTTGATTGAGGGCACGGCGATGGACAGGACAGATTTTATGTGTCTTTACTGATTTGGAACAATCTTGCACATATGGAAACATGTTGTACAAAAGAGACCAAGTCTGGAATCCTTGGCTCAAAAGGTTTGAATGGGTACGGGAAGAGAAGAGAAGTGTACACGTACTCAAGTATACATCTAGATGCTCATGTATCTGACAGAAGAAAGCCAACGAGTCAAGATTGGATTCATGAGACCTAGAACCTCGGAGGAATTGACCGGCGCACTTCGTTGGCTGCTGCACGAGAAAAAGAAATACCATTCCAGTCATCGTAAGTTGTCTCTGTGGCCAAGGTTCTGGTCTAGAAAGCATTGTGCATTTCTATAGCTGAACCGTGTCCGTCTTTGTCGCATGGAGCTAGAATAGTTTTCCAGGAAAGTAGGAGGCGAGGATGGCTTTGATTTCAGATGATCGTATGACTTTCCCTGTCACCTCAGTATGTCAACACTTCTACCTCAAATCACGATACTTGGCCTCCTCCTTCATCCTCTCCTCAACCAACTTGATAACCTTTGCATCGTAGACCTCTTCAGGGGTCTTGTCACCCTGGAGCACCAACTTCTCATGCTGCGTAACCTCGTCCTTGGTCATGCAAACTAAATCCTTGACTGCAATGTTCGAGCTCTTTTGCCCGGCGATGCTGGTATCGATGAATTGGCCTTCAGGCTTGCGCCAACGCACGAGTGCGAGTCGGCTGGCTAGACCGCTGACGACACTGCGGCCACGGTAGACTTCTTCGACCACGTAACCGACGTCTTCTTGTGTGATGGGGATGCGTAGGCCGAGTGGGTCGAGAGACATGTGGCGAGCTACACGCTCCTCTGAGCCTTGCAAACTAGCCAATATGCCATCGTACATCTTATCTCTCGATTTAGAAGGCAGGTATTCGTGAGGGTAGCCGCTTATGGCCAGCATGACATGATTAGCCACGCAGAGACCAAAGATTGCAGGCATGGTTCCCAGCACGGGCAAGATTCTGACTCTGAATTCTGGGAGCACGCCGAGTTCGCCAACACTACCTTTTGCGTGTTCTTCGTCGGAAAGAGGCAGCAGCTGGGCTTTGCCAGGTGCAGTCTTTTCGCTGGAGAAGACGACGGGGATGCCGTCCTTGACGCCTTTTGCACGTAGTCTTCGTCGTGTGGATCGCGAGAGGGGATCGTCTGTGCTAGTGGAGATGTCGCCGAGGAAGACACGGGTAGGGTCTGATTTGCAGCCCGCGCCCATGGAGGAGATGACTTTGATGTTGTGCTTGTGGCAGTAGGCGAGGAGATCGACCTTGCTGTCAATGTTGTCGATGGCGTCGATGACAAAGTCGGGCTTGTGGCCATCCGTCCAGGGCGCTAGTTGAGCTTCTGCTGTCGAGCCGACGAAGAGTTCGTTTCTGCAGTCGAAGTGTGTCCAGGGTGTGATTTGCTCGAGGCGCTTGCGGAGACAGTGTACCTTTGGCGTTCCCACGTCTGCCAGGGTGGCCACGGCGTGTCTGTTTAAAGAGGAAAGAGTGACCTGATCGAAGTCAATTATTCGTAGTTTTCCAGCTCCAGATCTGGCGAGGGCGGCTGCAGCATGGGAGCCTACACCACCGACTCCAACGATGATGATGAATGCATTGCGCAGCTTCTTTAGGCCGTCGTCAGTGAGAAAAACACGGTTGCGAGCCAGTTGTTCCAAGATCAATTCTACATATTCTTGTCAGAATGTTTGCTCTTGTGCCTTGCGAGACATTCCCACCTTCATCGTAGTCGCCCAAGCGGGCCCTTGTAGCAAGAGCAGCACCTCTCTCATCCTCTCTCGATAGCTTTGAGCCATCTTGCACAGCACCACCAAAATTGTTTATCTACAAAAGAGATTAGTACTTTCAGTGTCAGATACTTTTCAAAGATACATACTTGAACAACGTTCTCGTCTTTGTCAAGATCAGGAATCGAGCTCTTGAGATCAGAAACGCGATATTGTTGCTTCGCCTTCTGCAGCCCCAAAATCGCACTTCCAACCAACAATCCAGAAGCAACTGCTGTGGCTGCTAGTTGCAGGTTATGTGACGACCTGACTTGATCAATCCAAGTCGACGACATTTTTGTAACACACCACCTCTTTCGCAATTCGATTCTAGAAATACCAATGTAGAAAAAGAAAGAGACAGAAGCACGTGAAGCAAGATTGACGTTCGATTTCCCTGATTGTGGCTGGAGTGCTGTGGCTGATGCAGTCACATGTCAGATAAGATCTTGACATCTCCTTCGAGTCCTCCCTTCGAGTCCTCACCTCTACAACAACGTGAAATCCAGACAAGAAATTGGCAAAGCTAGCGGTAAGAATACCAAGACTCTTCTCACTTTATCAAAGACCAAACACTAACAATACAAATTGTTTCCAGTCATGTTTTCCCATTCCCCCAATGCCGAGAAACAATCACACACACAAAAAACAGTCTCAAACGCATGCCTGCAGCCATGCGATTTCTCCCGGGAAAACGTGTCGAAGCAGGTGCGCACATGACTGAAAGAACGAACAGAGATCGTAGGGGCGAGGCACAACATGACTCTTTTTTCTTTCCATTTCCAGGGTTTCCGTTTTGCTTTCCTTAACCTCCCCTCTCACATCACTGCTTCCTTTTATTTGACCACTTTCTTTGTTCATCATCTCACTTTTTGCATACTGAGTCACTGTGTAAACTCACATTCGAAACTGTATGCGCATAACAGACAAATAGGCAGAGGTCAGCAAAAAAAAGACGTGTTTAGCATCCCAAGGCGCTGCTTGACGATACCGCAATTCTTCGCTCGAGCCATATAGATTCCTCTTGTGGGTCTGGCAATGAGAACAGGAAAAACAAAGATAGTTTTCAATCGGATGGCGCTGGCTCCGTCTTTTTTCTGCTTTTGTGTTTTGCTCTGGCGCATACTTGCTTCGATGAGGTTCTCGCAGCATGGTCTCAGAAGGCAAAGGAAAGAGATGTTTGCAACATCAAAGGCGGATGAAGTTTGGGAAAAGGCAGCGAAGGGGAAGAGTGTTGGGATGGAAGGATCATTTTCTCGTCCTGTGATGAACATACAAAAGCCAAAGTTGACATGGCAGCCCGCTCGTGCTTGACAACATGAGATCTGTGGTTGTCACTGTGAGAACATTGGAGAGACACAATTCTGAGGACACAAAAACACAACAAGCAAGACTGGGAGATGCTCGTTGGATGGATGAATGATTATGAAGAAGAATATGTAGTAGGGAAGTGATTTGCAGTGCTTTTTTCTGCTGCTGTATTTCCACAAAGCCAGCAAATGTCTGCTTTTCTGAAACGCTTTTTTGTCCCTCTCTCGGATGATGATAACAAGATAAACACAATAGGAGTTTTCATCCCTCAAAATCTGTCTCGTCTTTTGTTTGCGCGCAAGACTGTGAATCCAACATAGGCTCCTGTCAAGACCAGGCCGAAAATGACAAACTTCAGGAAGAACCAGCCCCAGCCACCGCCCTCCTTCTTTGCGTATTGGTTCGGTCTGTATGCGCTCTTGCTGTAATCCTTGGGGGTGCCTGCTGCGCCGCTCGGGCTGTACAGGTTCTTGGTCTCGACCTTGATGATGTCGTGGTTGTCGGACAGCTCGCCGGTCTCTGCGGAGAAACCGAGGTAGGTGACACCGGGCAGCTTGATGCCGGGGACGTCGAAGCAGGGGGTCCATTCGTCTTCCTTCTTGTACATCAATTCGACCTTGAGCGACTTCTCCTGGAAGTAGGTGACGCGGGCTTTGGTGGGGATGTTTGCGTTACGGAGACCACGTGCCTAAAGATAGAATGTCAGCGAAGAAGCAGAGAAAGGGCTTTAGGGGGCCGTAGAGGACGTACCGAGCAGCCAGCGAGTTCGTTGGCCTTGCCGTCGTGACCCTGGTCGTAGACAGTCTTTCCGTCGCCCAACATAGCCATGACATAGGGAAAGACAACACCGGGCCTGTTGTTCTTGTACGTGTCGAAAAAGATGCCCAACCCCTCAAACATGTCCTTGTTGCCAAAGACGGGACCCTGCTGGGCTCTGTCGGTCGTCACCCACATGGCAAAACCGTCACCAAAGAGGTTGCCCTGGCCATTAATGTCAAACTCGACTTCAATCTCCCAGTTGGTCGCGGTCAGGGGCACTCTCGAGTAGATCCAGCCGGATTGCGAGGGACGGTCGGAGCTGAGACGGATGTGCTTGTCGGCGCGGATGATGGTGTCGCCGCCAAAGTCCCACCACCTGCTCTGGAGGTCCGAGTCGAGGTATGGCTGCACCAAAGAATGCGTGCGAAGCTGGGTGGGTGTTAGACATATGTTTATCCTAGGGGTCGCATGTCATACGGGGATGCTCTTCACGTCAGATGTGTCTTGAGCATTTGCACCAGCTAGCCACGCCGCCGCAGCGGCTCCGAACAGAGACAAGAACCGCATGGTGAATGGGAATATAGAAGAGAATGAGGATAGCGACCTGTTCTATTTACAGCACCAAGGGGAACCCGTGGCATCTAGAGCAAGCTCCGCATCCGCCAAGAAGCAGTTCAAACCACGAATGACGTGCATATCAACTTTTGTGCTCTCTCTTGCATTCGTTCCATCACACAAATCACAACTCAACATGTCTTTCCTCGGAGGTTCATCCGCCGCTTCAGGCGCCAGCCAGACTCAGGCCATCAAGCAACAAGTCGCACAAGAAGCCGCCGTCGCCAACGCAAGACAACTCGTCGAGGTACTTAGCACCTAGCTTTTCCGCACTTCGCCCACACACGCTGACCCACCGGCGCATTAGAAACTCAACGAACACTGCTTCGAGCGCTGTATCCCCAAACCCGGTTCTTCGCTGTCGTCTGGCGAGTCGACTTGCTACTCGCAGTGCATGGAAAAGTACATGTCGGCCTGGAATGTCGTCTCCAAGCAATACATCAACCGCATACAACGCGAGGCCGGCGCAGGAGGCATCATGTAAAGTTCTACATTTTTCACGACAAAACGCACGATCAGAGGAAAAGAGCGAGGATAGGGAGAGTCCAATTGTACGATATGCATAGAAAGATGCCGGCTCCAAAATAATTGTACATTTATCAAGACACTTAAAGATTCGCCTTGGGAGGTGGCGGTGGGTTGGCCAAAGTCTTTTGCCTTTGCGAGTAATCCTTGACAATGATGGAGCACTTGATCTCCTTGCACAGCGACTTTCTTTGCGCTGGAGGAAGCAGCGACGCAAACTCGAGTCCCGATGCTCTGCGATTCTTGTCAGCTCAGTTTCGGTCTGCTCACTGTCAAAGCATGTTATATACCTCTCAACAGCCTCCAGGGGCACTTCAAAGTCTTGGAGGGGCTTGTCGTTTGCAATCTTCGCATTGGGCAAAACAAAGGCCCCCAGACTGACGCTCCCGCCAATCTTGCTATCTTCGGCAAAGATGACCTTGTAGAAATGCGTGGGCACGGCAACGTTGGGAGGGTTGCCAATGACCTCGTAGCTGACCCTCCACTTGCCATCTGCCTCCTTCTTGGGAAGGTACAAAGGTCCAGTCACGATGCGGACCGAAGGGTAACGGCCGGTAAGACGACGGCAAAAGTCCTCAAAGTGAGCCCAGTAATCTCTGTTGAAACCCTCGCCGACCTGAGGGCACATGTTGCTCAATGCAAAGGTATCGTCCATCGCTTGCTGCGACCACTTGGCATCGGCAGCGGGCACCTGGTGACCTCTGTCGTAGCCACTGCGGAAGTAGTCCTTGAGCTTAGCGCGGAACTTTTCTGGGATGTCCTCGTCCTCGACAAAGACAGAGTGCTTGCGGTCTGCGTTGCTGTTCTTGAGCGACTCGGGCGTGATGTGCTCGACGACCCAGGCAGGGTTTCTTGTTCTGCGGTCGTACGCAGAGGTCAAGGACGCGGCGGCTCTCAGGTCGGACACGGGGCCAGGAAAGCCATACTGGTAAAGTCCATTGGGATCGACAGGTCTAGCGGCAGCAGCAAGAGCTTCCTGGACACCAGCAGGTCTGCCAACGGCCAATGGCGGGTTGACAGGAGTAGGAAAGGGCGCGGCGGGAGTGTTGACGCTGACCGGGCTCGCCGTCTTGCGAGGAAACAGGGCGGCCGTGGTTGCTGCTCCGAACGCGGCGCCGCCTGCGGCAACGAGTGCGAGCGTGACTTTGGACATGATATCTCGCATTCACTCGAACGATACCGAGGGAGACGGCCGAGGGAACAAACAAACAAGACGTCTGTACGCGCGCTACAAAAAAGTGCTCGTGATGCTCTAGCGCCAAACAAACCGCGCCAAGCCATCAATGTACAAAGTCTCCCAGCAGCATGCATCATGCAGGAACATCTTGATGATGAATTAGTTGCTCTAAATTATATCAGATGTAGGAGACTTTTACACCCATGCCTATAGTCCTCTGTACTTTATGCAATCCGCCCTGGAGGCTCCGTTTGACTCTGTCTCTGACATCCCGGCGTGCAAATGCCAAAGTGAAAGCCATCAAAAAAAGTACAAACCGGAGCAAAACCATTGGATTCTGGCTGACAGATTTCCCAGCATTCAGTACGGCGGCCTGCATAGTCGCAAATATCGAGCGATAAGTGCGAGGTGAGGGAGGCGTAGCTTTCTTCTGGGGAGGTTTCGCCTTCGACGCAGGGGGGTTTCGGTTGGTCTGGCCTGCTCTAGAGTTGTTGTTGCTAGAGGCGGAGGACGTTCTGTTTTGCGAACCAGCTGTACGAGGCCTCTCTTCAGCTTCTCGTCGTCTTCTCTCCTGTTCTGCTCTGGCTTCTTCTTTTCGACGTCTCTCGTCCTCGATACGCCTTTGTTGCATCTCTTCATCTTGACGGCGCTGAAGCTCCTTCTCCCGAATCCCGTCAAGTGCCTTCTCCTCTTTCAACGTGTGAAGGGCTTGGAGGAAAGCATCCCTTCTTTCGTCGTCCAGAACCTCACTCATACTGATAAAATCACGAGCATAATCCCACTCGTCGTTTTGAGGCAGAACGTGGAGAGTGTAAAGCTCGAGCAGCTTGAGACGAGTATTCAGGTCGCGCGGGGTGCTCGTTCCGTTATGGTGAGACGAATTGCGCATGGATTGCTGGGACGCCTCGAGGTGGGCAGCAATGTCAAAACTAGGGTTTGACAGGGCGGACAGGTAGGTTTCGAGGCGTTGTTGGTTCAGCTTTTGCGAGGGCATGTGTGCCAGGAGTAACGTCGCACTATTACATGTCAGGCGATGTATACCGGAATAGCTTGGGCAGCTTCTCACAGATTGACGACAACCTCAGCATCCACGGCACCCTCGTTCCCTTGATAACCCTGCTTGACGACGAGGTCCCAGATGGTGCCTTGACGAGCGTACGAGGCCAGTTCTCGCCATTTGGTGCTTCCGAAGACCAGCTTGCCTTCCTCAGGACCCAGATCTATAATGGCATTAAGCAAGGTCAAGTAGAAGCTCCACACCTTGACACGACTGGTCTTGGACGCGAATGCGACAGGTGCAGCGTTGTGGTCGGTTTGGTCATCTTGTGGGAACGGCGTGTCTAAAGCTTCGGGCGAGATGATGGGATCAATGGTGGACAAGGCTTCATACAGCCTGCGGGTCAGGAACAATTGGGCAGCCTGGCGGTAGGTTCTGGCTATTTGCGACGACTGGGCGCGGGCCGACGAGAGCGACGAGATGGACGAGGCCAAGTATTGCGACGAGAGCGAGTCCTCGTACGACATGGTTGATGCCGTCGAGTCGGTGGGCATGACGCTCAATGCCCTGTTCTCGAACAACGAAAGTATACCCCCTTGGCCGGCTATCAGTCGTGTTGTTATCCTCACCTTTCCCCAGTCATTCCTTCCTCCACCGGCTTCTGATCGCGAATGAGCCGAGGCTGACCGACGCTCGGTCCTCCATCCTCACCGCCTATGATGCATCATTGTATCCATGATGCACCCAGCGCGTCCAGAGCACTCTCACAATTTCGCCTTCACATCTCTATCATCAACACGCTGCTTGGCCAGTGAACATAGCTAGAGGCATAGCCTACGAGGTATTTGCTCTACACTCAAGAGCTTGTTGCGTCGAAACAATTAACTTGGCGCGGTAGGTATTCGTTTGCCTCTCAGTTGATTGTCTCTTCTATTCATCACCGCAAATAACAACCATCTGCTGCGATTTGCCTCTGCTTTTTACTTACAAGGCTCTGCACGAATTTTCTACCATCCCTCATCATTCTTCGACATGGACATAGATAAATCATCTTTTCCTTCCCGTCTTCTTGACGTGATCGAGGCTATTGCAGAGGCACATTTTGTGTCTTTTGATCTCGAGCTCTCGGGCGTACCCGTCAAAGGACAAGCAAAGGAGAAGCCTGGCAAGCCTTCGCTTCAAGAGCGCTACCTCGAAACCAAGAAGGCTGCTGAGCAATATCAGATCTTACAAATTGGCCTTACATGCGTTAAGGACGATGTGCTTCAGGGTGCCTATGTTTGCAAGCCTTTCAACTTCAACCTCAGTCCGATAGTCGAAGAGCGTCTGGACGTCGATCGTACCTTCTCTTTCCACAGTGGAGCCGCCGAGTTTTTGCTTGGAGTTGGCTTCAAGTTCGACCTTCCCTTCACATCTGGAGTTCCCTACTTATCTAGAGATGAGGCTCAACTTGCCGAAGAAAGGGCGGCCGCACGGAACGACAAGTCATCATTCACCGACATTGAGATCAAGCCGGAAGATGTTCAAGCTCTAGAACTTCTTAGAAGGGTCCGATCAGAGGTCGATAACTGGCTCAAGACTGGACAGCCAAGCCCACACTCTGTTGTCATTGGGCCTCTGGACACACAACAAGATGCCAACCCTGAGCTGAATCGCTTCGAGAGACGGCTTGTGCACCAGATTGTGCGCGCAGAGTACCCCGATCTTGTCAGCATACCCAACAAAGGCCTGGTCCGTATTTCTAGACTCGACCCCGAACGCGAAGAGTACATCAAGGCTCAGCGTAAGCGGGAATTGCACGACCGTATCGTCCGACAGACTGGGTTCAGATGGATTGTGGAAGCTCTATGTGGAAATCCTCCCGAAGCCATCGACGTTCGATCATTTGCCACAACTTCTGGAGGTGTTCCTGGATTTGTAGATCTTGACAGGCTCAAGTCGCGCTTCAATCGTGCTAAGCACATGATCCGCAACAAGAAGACTGCTCTCTTTGGCCACAATCTCTTCCTCGACCTCATCTATTTCTACAGAACCTTCATTGGAGCATTACCCGACACTGTGGAAGAGTTTGCCAGCCTTATTCATGAGCTCTTTCCGATCATCGTTGACACGAAATACATGGCCACTCACAACTGTGGAGATATCAACCCTCAATCTTCTCTTGAACAAATAGCAGAGAAGCTTGCAGAACAACAAAAGCCTAGCGTCACTACCCATGAACAATACAACAAGTACACCGATACTACAGCATTCCACGAGGCTGGTTACGACAGTATGCTCACAGCTGAGGTTGGCGTGCGTCTTTCAGCGAAGCTCGAGCTTGCAGGAAATTATGATCACGAGGAGCCACAAAACACGGTTCCACCCACACCACCTGATGTTGATGGTGGTGGCGTTCAGCTCGACAACAACACACCTTCCGTGATCAATTCTGCTATCGAAGGCGTCAAAGGCCTTCTTCAAGCACCTTTCAAGGTCTTGGGAGGACAGACAAACACACTAGATCAGCCATCAAAGCAATCGACACCCGAAGACTCACTAGCCGAGCAAACCGCCGAACTGGACATAACCGAAAACGAATCAGGCACAACGAGCACAAAGTGCAAGAAAAAGAAAAAGAAGAAGAACAAGAAGTCAAAAGCCTCTGCTCCTACCCCTTCAGCACAACAAGGCGGTCGCTTCGCTCACGCTACAGCCTTTGACCAACTTCAAGACACTCTCGATGGCTCTGAGGAAGAGAAAATCAAGACGCCAGAAGAAGTTCTTGAATTCGATGCCCTGCCCTCAGAAGACGCACATGCATCCGATCCCGTGGTTGCAGACACAGATGGTGTTTCCGACCCTCGGGCTGGAGCATCATGGGACACTATCCCTGCACTGGCTGACGAAAACGTGTCATGGGACGAGCGTGAAGTAGGAACGGTGATGCCGTCTTTCAAATCTAGCTTCTGGAAGGTCTATGGTAACAAACTGCGTGTCTTTGGCACACAGGAGGGAGTTGCCGTGCTGGACTGATAGGGCAATACTTTATGCCCTCTATGGGGCACGAAGGAAACGGGCCAGGGTCACTGCAGTCAAGGAGTCTACCCCATCTCCATCTAGAGTCAGATCGACGGGGACATGACTTGCAGCAGCCCTGATATATGTTCTTATGTCAAGGGCTAACCGGGAAAGTCAGCCTTTGACCCAAACCCGAAGACTCCAATCAACCATTCTCACCTATCCCATTAGGAGAGCGTGTACCTCTGATTCCAGAAAAAAAGGAGCAGGTAGAATAAGCACTTCCTACATTGAGAAATCCAAAACAAACCATACTCTTGAGAATGCCCACATGTCCTACTCTGACTCGATATAGTCGTTGCTCGACCAAACCTCTACCCACAAAAAGGTTACTGCCTTGTACTCTTTGTTTCGGGTTACTATGGCGGATATCATGTCGAATACACAACAAAAAGCAAATACTGCATTCTATCAATGCTCCTCTATATTGTGTCTCGTTTCTCAAGGATCATGATTGTATATGAGGGGGGCTTTGTTCGCTGGATACTGGCTCCTCCCCCATGTGCTAAGAGTTTATTACTCCATCCTTTTCCACGAAAGTGTAGAGCAAAGTGTGCATTATGAAAAGGCACGGATGTCTTCTAGAGCAGAGGAGCGGCTAGAGAGAGCTACTAAGGTATTAGCTCTTGATAGATATTGCCTTTTTTTCTGTCGTTCATTGTGCGTTTCTATAGCCAACATGCGTTATATACTTTAGCATACGGGGAGGCTATATACTTATAGCTCTTATTCCGCTGTAATAAGCGTTATTTAACTAATGTAGATGGAAAAACAGAAATGGCAAACATAGTAATGAGAATCCAATTTACTTTTTACGCTTACATTTCGAGACTTCTAAGCACGTTTTCATCGTGGAAGAAAGGTATACTCAAACCAGTCTCTGCTAACTTTTGTAAGCTAGGATAGCAAGTAGAATCACTGATAGCAGTTGCGTGAATACAGTGCTTGCGACATTACAACTACAACGCATCAAAAGGGATGGGAAAAAAAGGAAGGGACAGGGTGATGCTTCAAGCTTTGATTATCAAAGACCCGAAGATATTGGATTGAAAGCAAACAGCGATGCTTGATGAAATTGGTAGGGAGAAATGGTGTGGATAAATCTTTATCGAGGCAAGTAGCAATGAGAGTATGGTCGGGTGGTGAGATGTTTGTAATGGAAGCAAAACATGTATTGTTGACGGGGCTGTATGGTCTACTGCAGTATTTCCAGAGATACAACATGCCCGAAGAAGTAGATGCTGGATTGAAGCTCGAGGGTCAAGACAGTACTGAAGTAAAAAAAAAAAGAGGCCGTGAGTCAATATTCGAGTATGCTGTGCTTCTACGACGAGGAAAGATATCATGGCAACAAAGAACTGGACTTTTTTTTATGATGATCGTACTTTTCGAAGAAAGGGGGTATGGGCAATCTACGAAAAGCTAGGAACCGGACGCCTTCATCCCCATCCATGACCACTGCAACTGCATAATGATGCAAGTGGTGGTATCTTTTAGACGACGCCGATGCGTGTTGTTGCTTGCGCTGTTGCGAACACGCACAACCGCAGCCTTTTCCACAACCCGGCAAGAAAAAAGAAGACGACAGTTGGCAGACCACTACGAGGAGCGATGCGCTTATTTGTCCTTCTTGGCCTTGGCGCCCTTGACCTTTGCGGTACCGGTGAGGGTCTTCATGCGGTTCTTGCGCTGCTTGCCTGTGATGAGGTGTGAGTGACTGGTTGTAGATAAGAGATGAACGACTCGACGTACGCTGCTGTCTCGAGGCCTTCTCGATCTTGTTGGCCATGCCAACACGGACAAGACGGTAGTGGGGCTCGAACTTCTTCATGGCCTCGTTGGAGTCGTAGATGAGGGCGAAGCCAGTGGACTTGCCACCACCGTACTGGGTGCGGAAACCGAAGACGGAGACCTGGTCCTTGTCGGCCTTGTAGAGCTCGGAGAGCTTCTGGCGGAGCTCATCCTTGGAGACGTTGGGACGGTTGGGGTGGAGGACATCACTGCAAGAAGGAAAGAAGCCCTAGTCAGTCCTGGATCTCAATATAGAGGAGATCAATCGTGCCGGCTGCCTCGGCTGCCACTGCCGTTGACCTTCATGCGCCTTACCCATGAGAAACGAGTGCCCGAGAAATGCGGAGTCGATGGAAGAGATTTTCCTTCACTGATCCTTCCTTCACACATGGCGGCGCAATGTTGAATGTCGTCTAGTCCTCCTCTTGCTTCTCGTTCCCATGGGCGCAGGCTGACATCCAGTCTTTGGCAGGGCGGCGTCGGTGCTCTAGCGGTGGGGAAGGGGGCGAGAGACTCACACGACCATCTGCTTGCGGGCAAGCAGGGGGTTGCGGATGAACTTGCGGGTGCGCAGGGTAACTTGAGCGTCGGCCATTTTTGGGGTATGGGGATGGGATCGATGGTCGTCGAAAAGTTCTTGTCGTCTCAAGCAGAAGTAAAAGCAGAAATCAAAAGACGGCCGCGCAAATTCGACGGACAGACTGGCGTTTGTGCGTGGTCTGTGCTGGACCTGCTTGGCATGTTGAGCCGCTTCTGCTGTTTACGTTTTGTGCAGCTTTATGCGTCGCCGACCATCACTCGTGAATTTTGCATCCTTGCAGTTTGCACTTGTAGTACTCGACTGCACATAACACGATCCAGGACATGCCGTCGGGAGAAGCGCTGCATCAAATTCGTCTATTCCGCAGGCAGTATTTGCAGCTGCTCGACACCCACAATCTGACCTGGCCTTCTCCAGAGACTCTCCGCTCGTCTCATGCCCAAGAATGGATATATGAGAATCTCTTCCAAACAGACGATGTTGCACATTTCTTACCTCCCGAAAGATATCGTCTCCGTATCTTGAAGCTACTCATGTCCAAGATTGAGAACTCTATTGTAGATCCAGAAGAAGATGTAAGAGTGTTCTTGTCATTTTCCTCTTTTGAGCTGCTTTTCTGATGTTTTCGACGTCCGTTGTGATCAGGGAATATCGGATAACCTCATGTCTACACTAGCTGAGCTCATGTTCTCCCCCATGCCGGATGATGCAACTGCTGCTCAACAACGGAACTGGGTGACATATACACCACTCGTTCCGGATGCACCTACAGCGGGCAAAGAGCCTGAATTGAAGTTGCTCGAGAACCGTGCAGTTATCTCAGGTGCTGGTACTACTGGCTTGCGCACTTGGGAAGCCGCCCTCCACCTCTCTGCATATCTTCTTTCCTCGCCTGAACTGATGGTAAGTGTCAAAGGCAAGAAGGTGATCGAGCTTGGTGCTGGCACAGGACTGTTGTCCATCCTATGCGCCAGCCATCTAGGTGCTGTCCATGTTACAGCTACCGATGGTGATGAAGGAGTTGTCCAGGCTTTACAGGAGAATGCAGCCTTCAACGACGTTAAGGATGCTATGGATATTGGTGTGTTGTGGTGGGGTCGAGCTCTGAAGGGATCTTGGATGTTTGAGAAAGATCCTTCGTTCTCTTGCGACTTGGTCCTCGGTGCCGATGTCGTGAGTAACACATCATTCGGCTCTACTGAAAGACACTAACATTCGTCTTAGACATACGACAAAGCCGTCATCCCAGCACTAGTCTCTACCATGAGAGACATGTTCGAAGCTTGGCCTCATGTCCAAATCATCATTTCAGCAACCATTCGAAATGCTGACACATTTGCTGCTTTCGAATATGCTTGCGGTAGGTCATCAATACGACCACGTTAGTGCCACGTATACTAACATCGTCATCTAGCACACAACGAATTCAAAATGCACGAAGTGGATTACCCTTTGGTTCCCATGGAACAGCAGGCTTCTCTCTTCCACTCGACTATGGTTCCCATCAAGATCTTCTCGATCACTGCGCCAGAGACGCAGAGAGACCCTTATGCAGCATAAAAGATTCCTGAGCTACTCTACCACGGCAGCTGAATCGAGGGCGTGTTCAAGCAGAGTCAGCGATTCTTCGAATCTCTGCTCTCTCTTCGGCAGTGGTGGTGTTTCTCGGCGCCTGCTTGATGACTTTTGCTGGGTTGCCTGCTACGACTGTGTAGGGGGCCACATTCTTGTTTGGGTATAAGCACAGTGTACAGGATGGATGGTTCTGAAGATGGTTGGACTTACCTTTGTCACAACACTACCCGCGCCCACGATACTGCCACGTCCGATGGTTACACCGGGACAGACGATCACATTGCCTCCAATCCAAACATCTTCCTCGATCGTGATGGGCTTTCCAGACTCTGGGCCGTTTGTTCCGTTCCTCAGGTCAGGATCCAGAGGGTGGGTGCCAGAGTACAGGCTTACGTTTGGTGCCAATAGAGTCCTCGAGCCAATGGAAACGAGACAGGTATCAATGATGGTGCAGTTGAAGTTGATGAAGACACCTTCTCCTAGACGTACGTTTGTGCCGTAGTCTGCATGGAACGGGCCCTCGACCCACGCTTCGGAGGCTAGTAGTTCTTCATCTTCATCTTCTGTGCTACCCTCTTTACGAGGTGGTAGTGGTCTGGTGTCTTGGATGATGCTGTTGCGTCCAAGTATCAACGTACAGGCAGACGAGAAATCTTTCCTAGTATCAACTTACTCCTTCCACAGTTCGACCTGACGTCTTCTGGTCATTGATTCATCTTCTCCTGCTTTGTTGTACTTTGTGCAGGCGCGTGCGCATCGACGACGTTCTGCGACTAGCTCTGGAGTAAAAGCATGGTAAAGTTCTCCTCTGAGGGACCTGGCCTTGTTCTCGGAAAGAGGCATGATGACAAGAACAATATCTGTGCAATATTTGTCTTTGTCTTTGCTTCGTGTAGAAGGTGGTAAGACGGTGAGATGGGCGCCAAGAGCCGCATTCAGGGAGTGACGCGGGGAGACCCTGGCATTGATATTGTTCACATGCATTCCAGAAGTTTGAGACCTTTGCGACGACCATCTGGGTGTTTATTCGAGGCGCTGCCGCCGACCAGTGTTGCCGTCTTACCTACACATCGCGGTCCAAGATGGCACACCAAGGCGACCCAAACATCTCCGCGCCATCTCCCACATCGCCAACCACAAACAACGATGGAGTAAACACAGAATCTCGTACACCCCTGGTCGACCCAACCATCTATCCTGGCAACTCGCGCTCCATCTCCTCAATCGCCTTGCATGCTCTCTGTCTAGGTCTCACCCTCTCAGCCTGCAGCATCGGTACCGTCCTGCTCGCTCAATCCGGCTTCCGTCTCTGGCGACTCACAGAGTTCATCGCTACACTGTCCCTCTTCCACTTTCTCGAGTTCTGGACCACCGCCCGCTACAACACGTCTAATGCGAAAGTATCCTCGTACCTACTCACCTCCAATGGGGGTTCCTACCTCGCCGCCCACGTCGCCGCAATGATCGAAATCGTCGTCACTTCGCTCTTCTTCCCCGACCTGCAAGATCGCTACAGCAATATCTATACCATCGGCGCAGGACTGGCATTGGTGGCTATGGGACAGATTGTTCGCAGTATTGCCATGGCGCAGGCGGGTGTCAGTTTCAACCATATTCCTGCGAAGAGCAAGAAGAATGACCATGTGCTGGTCACCGAGGGCCTATACTCTTACTTCCGCCATCCCAGTTATTTTGGATACTTCTTCTTTGCTGTGGGCACGCAGATTGTGGTGGGCAACAAGATTTGCTGTGTTTCCTATCTCATTATCCTGTGGTTCTTCTTCAAGGATAGGATTAATTGTAAGTCTCCTTCCGTCCCAATCTCTGTATGATTGCTAACTCTTATGATCTAGACGAGGAACAAGATCTGGTCAAATTCTTCGGTGACGATTATCGTAGCTATCGTCAGAGAGTTGGCACTGGCATTCCGTTCATCCCATAGAATATGTGTTCTATGTTGTTGCCATACAAGGATATATGAAAATCCAGTTTTGAAAGCAATACATCTAATTCCTCTTCTAGTAAGAGATGCGTATGGGTTGCGTGTACGTGTTTTCTAATCACATCGAAACAAGATGAGATATGTTAGAAGAAAGATTCCTCTGTCTCATCACTTTTGTCTTGTATGTGCTGGCGGTCGTCCCGTGAATGCCGACGGTCTGGTATATCCTATCCATCCTGTTTTCTTTTCAAGCCAATCTTTCCTTGTTGCACAAACTGCATGCACAAGTCTGACCATATCTCAACCTCGTGATGTGTTTGATCTCTACGTCTGTCTGACGAATCTAGATATATCGGACATGGTATATCTTCCGGGAGTCGATTCGCATAACCAACGAAGCAGATGTCACGTAAAGAAATATCGAAGTAAAAATGCAGTAGATTTTAGAGGACATGCGGTCAAATCTGAGATTATACATTTATCACATTGACAACACGTATGCTCAAACACTGTTGTAATCTCACCATTGTTTTCTCTCCCACCAAAGGCTAGTGCTATATGCTATCCAGATGCACAGTCGTTTGCCAATCTAGAGGCGTGTTCGCAGAAATGGCCCTAAGGTGATACCTCTCCTTGGCCAATGTCTCTTTTTGAAAGGTATCGCACATTTCCACAGCTACACTATAAAAAGTCTTTGGCACATGGGATTTTCCGTGCGATACATGTACTGACAATGACGAGACATGTAAGCAAGTCAACCCTCAACACGGCCATAACGCTTTCTGGAATGTCAATGACCGAGGCTCGTGAGACCAGGCAGACGTTGATGGGAGCCACAAGAGACAAGACGCCACAAGGTGTTCAAAGAAACACAGCCCTGAATGTTTTCCTCATGAAGCTGTACTATACTGTCTGCTCGAAGCTTAATAGAGAGGAGAGGTCAGGATCGTATGGGTTGTGCTCGGTCTTGTTCGCTGTACTTCTTCACAGGCCATCGTCGAATATCCAGTGCTGGTTGTGTAGAAATTGCATCTCATCCGCTGGTGATCGTAGACCGTACGATTTAGCAGATTCTGGATGACATGCAGGCTGACAACATGTAAAGAGTTCCAATGATCCATGAATATCGTTGGAACTTCCAGGATATGTGTTTAAGGTACACCAATATTGATCGGTCCTGACGTCTCGATTTATGGACATACAGTCATTGGTCTTTCCACCACAGAGACTGGAAGACCAAAAAGGCTAGGAGGCTGTCGGTTGGCATCTGTGTGTGTCTGACAGAACAATAGAGTACTAGATAACCACTGAAATCAATAAGCCTCTTTAGCTCAGTTGGTAGAGCGCGGCACTAGTATCGCTAGATCATGCCGAGGTCACCGGTTCGACTCCGTTAGGAGGCATAGCAATGTGCGTTCTTTTTGTTGAGGTCCATGTGGTTGAAAATAATTTTTTCTCGTTGGTATGGCGGTGTGGGAAGTGGTTGTGCAAGCGAAGCCTGCATAAGTAGGCACAAAGCTTTGTGCATGTGCGCCAAAATGTGGGGAATACCTCGGTGTGACATCCACCGAACGCCGTTGTTACTTGACCTCGCTCTTTCGAGGCGCTGAACAGAACCGTAACTTCCAAGCTGCTCACATCTTTTTGCGTCACTTTGGAAGAGAGAAGGGTTGCGAAAGCGACAATCGTGTAGGCACAGAGTAGATTACTGATTCTTGTCAGTTGCCCTTCATGTTCTGCATAGCGCTTTGAGGAGCCTGACCAAACCGGTATTGCAACGTCCATACAAATAGCGATCGCAGATAGAGTTGGAGTATAAACCCGGCCACCTCATACCCAGCCTTTGTGATACGCCACTAGATAGACACCACTCTGTAACAACCTCATATCTCTCTGTGCCGTGTAGTAATCCAAAGTTTGTGGTAGTGTTGTCCTGTGACCAGTTCTCTCTTATCAGACCACCGGTCAAGCGGTTGTGTTTGCAGAGACGGTTTGTGTACATATCCAGGGAAGTCTTGCAAACGCGCAATGGTTTGCAGAGTTGAAGGACCAGGCTCGCAGGTATCCAAGTACCATGGACAGAGTTTCAATCGTGTGAAGCTTTGGCTGACAGGCGTAAGGGAGCACGGCAGGGTTCTGTACATTCAAGCAACAACAACCATCATCCATGTCGTCTATCCGGATGCGATAAAGCAAACGATGATAAGGACTCGGCCAGGTTTGTGCGTGATCGTCAGCATCTCCGCATGTTCTCGGAGTGGGGATAACCGTTGGCAGAGCGAGTCCGTGCTCCACTTGCTTGCATTGCATGTTCAGCACCAGCCTTTCCTCTCCGCCGGGATTTCACCTGAAAAGTTACAGCCACAACTTGGAAGACTTGGACATGTTTATGCGCGGCCGGTAGATCCTGGCACCACGCTTAGTGACGATTCGCTGGCATCGGGCGGATAGCAGCCGCTCGCACAGCCTGTGCCGCTCTTGTTCTTAATCCAACCACCTCTTTTAAGACACGGTGGAGTCGAGTAGAGCAGACATCTAATCCGGCAAGCGGCAAGAAGTTTATCTAAAGCTAAACGGGCAGCCCGACGCTCATCACTCTGCATGCTTACTCGTCCTTAGAGTTCTTGCATGTATTCACCTACACGTACGCCCGCGGGTCTCGTCCTGCTTGACACGATGGGGAAGTTGCGAGGCATATCGCCCCTGCCATATATAGGCAATGCGAGTGTCCGCAATCTTTGCACCGTTTCACCTCGGGCAGGGCCTCTTGCTGTCTGACCCCTCCGTCAATTGTCCCTCAAACTCGCATATTTCCCTCCAAGGTTTCTCAGAGTGCTGTGGACTAGTTCTTGTTACCCTGAACTAAAAGCATGATACTTGACTATAGTGATCACGTTTATCCCCCGCCGATTCCAAGACGAACGTGAAACACCTGGCTCGTCATTGTGCTTATTGCATCCATCACCCCTCCTCTGCGAATGCCTCTCTGAAAAGTGAGCGAAGCGGCTGAGAAAGCGAAACACCAGCACGAACTGGCCCAGTAGAGTCTTGCCGTGCTGGACTTCTCAGTCGCAACTGCTTCTGTCCTGCGACCATGACTTCCATTAATTCCACCATCGGATTCAACGCAACGGCACCTGCAGGTTTGAGTGCCCCGGACGGTCTCAATACCACAGCGGTATCGCCAGGTATGCTTGACTGGGTTCAATTCAAGCCATGTTTGACCAATACTCACCGCGAATCTCAGCCAATTCGATTCGCGATGGATTGCCTCTCCAACCACGTCTTACACCAGCATTCGGCGTGGCCGGTGCCTTGCTCATTCTGACTGGTTTCGCATACGCCTGCGCCAGTATCAAGATCACAAGGTTCTTTACAGCATGGCCTCGCATATGTTTGCTCGCTAACCAATGATCACAGGCTCTACATGTCCCTCAGTTGTGTCTACCTCGTTAGCATTTGTGTTACCGTATGTGTGCTACCCCTTCCGTTCCACCATGATGCTGATCGCCGTGCAGGTCCTAATAATCTATGTAATGTCCGCGCCAGACGCAAACGTTAGCGATGGTGTTCAAGGCGCATACCTGGTCGGCATAGTCGTACCTGGAATCATACTTGGCGGAATCTGCGAGCGTTACGTCCAATGGCTCGCGAAACGTTCTGGATGCATTGTCGGAGGCTTCTGCATAGCCATGTGGATCGAAGTGATGGTCCCAGGAGGTCTCATTACATCGTCTCCAATGCTCGCCGTCTTCATTGGAATCATGTGTCTTGCTGCTCTCGCACCCTCATTTCCCAAGAGAACGAAAGAGCCAGCGTACATTATCTTTTCAGCATTTTCTGGCACCACAGCATTTGTTCTAGGAATTGACTGCTACAGTCGTGCTGGGTTGAAGGAGTTTTGGGTATACACATGGAGTACGTCAGAACTATACTATGGTGTTTCTTCCACTGACTCGTTACAGAATTCCACAGGGTCGAGCTCTTCGGCTTCGGAACCACAACCTACCCTTTGACAAGAGGTATCAAAGCCGAGGTTGGCATGATTCCCGTCCTTTTCCTACTTGCGATGGTGTTCCAAGGTAAATTCTTCAAACCCATCCGACAGAAAAAGGAAAGAGAGGAAGAAGCGATTGCTAGGCTCAGAGAAGAACATGAAAGGCAAGAGCTTGATGCCGGATGTAAAATTCAAAAGGCAGCCGATAGAGAGCGTATCTTCTGGGAACAGAGATACAAGGATCCGGAGAAGAAGATGCCTGATGTCGAGCAGAGACAAGTTGATCCACCATCTCCATCAACAACTGGAAAGAGGTTTCACGGCGCAGCGAACGTCCTGGACAAATTCAAGCCTGGTACTCGCACCTTGCTTACAACAGACAACCTCGAACGGCGCCGCGATGAAACCCCCGCCACTCGCACATTGTTAACAACAAACGTCCAAGCACAGCACGATGACGAGATTACACCTGTCGAGGCTGCGAGGGAAAGCATCGAAGCAACACTGGACACCTCACCAGCACCGTGTCTACCGTCCTCCCCGCAGTATCCTAGCCTGAGGCCAACCTCGTATCCACCTCCACCCATCCTCCCACAAACAGGTTATGAATGCGACACATCTTCGGAGGGAGTAGACTATGTCAACATGGGTTCTACGAACCCCTCATTGCCATTCTTTACGGATAGAGTCGGCTCTTTAGGCCTGGCTTTAGATATGGAAGACAACGGAGCACCTGTAGGACCTGACCAAGACGGATTTGAGGTTGAGTCCGCGTCTTCGCTCGACAGAACACACGAAGACGAAAAATTCGCCCCTACACCGATCAGACTGTCACAGCAAAATCTATCCGGATGGGAGCAGCAGCAGATTACTCGAGAACCACTCGGTGAGGAGGCTGCGGACGAAGCGCATCAAGCTTCAACGAATCACGACGACACGGCCGAATTTCAACGTGCCTACCTTGGACCAAAGAGCTCGCATTTGGGCGAGGTTGCGGACACTCATGATCATGTTGAGCCTTCTACATCCATCGCCGAGTCTTCTGCAGCAAAATGGCAGCAGAGAGAAGAGATAATGAGTCGGACGCATGAGTGGAGCAAGACATTGGTTCACGCAGAGCTGAAGTCGAGACCCTCCAGCATACGATCGTACGACGCAAAAGAGGAAACAAGCTTGTGGTCAGGCTTCGAGGGCACTCACATAACTGAGGATACTTTTGAGCCGCTAGAAGGGCAGGAAGTATCAGCCTCACAGCGACCGCAACACAGTCTTTCGAGAGCAGGCCCCCTCAAGCATAACAAGCGCAGGTCTAGGCGTGTCTCGGTCGTCGAGGGCAAAACAGCTATTCTACCCTCACCAGTCAAGTCTGCAAGGGTCGATGAGCGTAACTCATCGCTTCCGATGCTGGACACTGGATCGACCCTCATCGGTGAACGCCTGGCAATTACAGAGCAGAAACAGAGGCAGATGTCTCTCACCAACAACTTCCTTAGCGATGAATCCCAAGGCACTGTCGCCAGAAGAAACTTCGGATCGCATGGTAAATTCGCCAACTCAAACGATGTCGAGTCGACGGACCTTGACGAGATAACACTTTCTCAAGCACGAACGACTCTACATGCAAGAAGTATGAGCAACAGTCAAGTCTCTACGATATCGTCTCCGACGTCTCACGCACATCGCACATCCAGCAGCGTGGGTTACCAGTCACCTGCCCTCACGACAGCAAGAACGACTCCAATTACATCTTCACCGGTCCATACATGTCCTCCGTTTATGATGGTCGCTCATCCGCTACGGAAACCTTACCCAATACCTCCATGCGAAATCCTCCAGTCCACATCCCCTCCATATCAGCATTCAGGCGGAGCTTTCACTCTTAGTGGCGTCAATGACCCAGCTACTGTCATGCAGAACAACGATCCATATATCCCACGCACACCCAGACGATCTTCCGTCCCTGTCGGTTTTGCTGCCAAACCTACTCTGATGCACCGCATAGAGTTTGACGAGAGTCTCAAGAAGCAGAACCAAGAAGCCTTGCTCAGAGATCAGAGAAGGGGCGCGGCCGAAGCAGCCCAGAGCAAGAAACAACAGGACAAACAACGCCGCAGGACGCTTGAAGCTGAGAATATGATGAGAAGAGGACACCTCGATGATGCACACAGAGAGGCCATGAGGAAGATCCAGAGGCAAGCCAACAAGAGCTTCCAACAAAGCTAGTCAAGCCAGAGAGAAAGAAGCATAAAACCTCCACAAAAAAAATCAATCAGACAGAGCATCGAGGCCGGGAAACCCCTGACGGATGGAAGGACTAGGCCCGTTGCTGCAAGGTGCTATTCGAGCGCTTGGGGCCAATTGCTTTTTTCTAATCTTCATCTTTTTCCTTTATATAATATGGGTAATAACATCTTATCAGTTCAAGGAGGAGAGCTACGGAACCACGATGCACGAAATATGGAATACGATACCCTCGAATACAAATTACACTCTTTGCACCCCTCTTCTAGCACTCGCTTAAATTCTTTACCATTATCTTGGTGCTAGGAACGTCAGCTGTTACTTGATCCTCGCACATCTTCATGTTTGTCCACCGTCCATGTCATGTTCTGTATCCTTCCCATATGCTAAAGTCTGTAATTCTACCCTTCTTCCTCAAGAGTGTGGAGCGAAGTGTACACCCTAAACAGGCACTGTCGTTTCTTTCAAGCGAGGCATGACCAAAAAGAGCCGCTGAGATGTTGATTCTCCTCGGATATCGCCCTGTTTTCTTGATATCAACATGCATTGATATAGCTGCATGCATTCCATGTTCCAACACACGGGAAGCATCAGACTCTTTGATCCATACACTCGTGAACCTTTTCTGAAACCAAGAGGGAGATTTTGCATATCCTGGCTGTATTGGCAAAGGAAGAAAGTGAAAACACCGAACAAGTGGAAAGAAACAATCAAAAGAGTAAAACAGATTTGATGAAAAGCATAGAAAACAAAAAAAGACATTATGGAAACTTTTCGGTGACTTCAAACATCTCCAAACTCTTTCATTATATACAAAAAAAAAAAAAAAAAGCAAAAAGCAAAAGCACCATCACCACCACAACTCAGTGGAGAGGTGCATCTATCTGTGATACTGAATATTGTTATCAGCAATCAACTTCATACCCTCAGCTCTCCAGGTATCGGGCTCGGTATGACTGGTAACATTGGCATCAAACACCATATTCAGCGGGTTGGAAACACTGTACACCGGCCAAGTCGGCAGACTCGAGTTCTTGCCCGCGTAACCGTTAGGATTCAAGTCGTGAACAAAAGTGACCCAACTCTTGCTCATAAAGTCGGAGAGTTCGGTAAAGGCAGAAGACTTGTTGGCAAAAGGATCGATTGCATAGCCGAGACCGTTGAGGTTGTTGAAGACGAAGGCGACTTCTTGGAAGTGGGCGACGTAGGTGGAGCCGGTGGGTATGGCGTTGAAGCGGTAGGAGTAGGCGGATATGTTGTTGGCGGCCCAGGTCTCGCAGGTTCTGCGGCGGTTGGCGATGAAGACTTCGTCGCCAAAGTAGGCCGCAGAGGCGCGATAGGAGGGGCCGAAGCTAGGGCCGAGGGAGGTTACGTTTTGGCCCAGCTCTTCAGTCGAGGGGATCAGGTAGTCGGGTTGACCGGAGGTGTAGACGGCGAGGAGGTCCTCGACAAGATCGGGTGTCAAGGCGTACTGGGTGGAAGAGGTAGTGTTCAGGTACTTCTCGAGGTCGGCGGTTGAGTTGATGGGAGCGGGACTGAAAGAGACGCCTTCGTCGCTGTTTGCGCCGTTGATAATGGGAACGTGAACAAAGGCTCCGTCAGCCAGCTGTTCACTGCCGTAACGAGCGATGAAGTCGCCATCGAGAGCAGGATTCCAGCCACCGTTGAAATCGGTAGTGTTCAGGATGTTGTTGAGGACAGTGAATGGCAGAGCACGCAGGCAGTCCAGAGTGCTGGTCGAGTTTCCACATCCAGCTGCCTTGGTCAGAGCAGAGTATTTGGGTTGGTAAGAGCTGGTGCAAGTCAGTCATGAGCTACAAAGTGCCTCCCCATGTGGGATTGACAGTCACAGTACGGTTGTAAAAATGCACAGTAGTTTTCATAAAAGAGCGATGTTCACGGAGAGAACTTTAGGTTCAGCTATCTCCATGGTGACGCCTCTTTCTAGGGATAAACTGTGCATCTTCATAACTGTCTTTTGCAATCGGGAACGTGGAGAAATTTGAACTTACTCTGAGCCGTTCAGGGCAGTGTAAGCAATGGCGTTGCCGGATTCCATGATGGCACCACGGAACAGCTTATCGTCACGGCCGTTGTATGCGACCAAGTGGAAACCGACTGAGGCGGCTCCGGCTGATTCACCCATGATAGTGACCTTGCTTGTGTCGGCACCGAAGGCGGCACCATTCTCTTGAAGCCAGTGCAAGGCCTTGCGTTGGTCCTTGAGTCCAACGTTGGTCTGACCAGCATCAGCAATCTCGTCACCATTAAGGAAACCAAAGGGGCCAAGTCTGTAAGCAACACTAGCAGCCATGATGGGCTTGCCAATCTTGACGGAGTTCTCGACGAGGAAGGTCAAGTTATATCTGCGGTCAACTGCACCACCCTATGAAAATCGTCAGAATAGTCACGTCTGGAAGATTGAGGAGACATACCATGTAGAAGCCACCACCGTGAATCCAGACAACCATTGGCAGACTGGCGTTCTCGTAGCCGGAAGGTCTGACGACGTTCAGGTAGAGACAGTCCTCGCTCTGTTGGTAGCCCACCTGATCACCTCCGTAGCCTACGCACTCAAATGCATAGTTTGTTGCTGGCAGGGCTCCAGTCCAGGATGCGTTGAAGGTCTCGGGGTTGGCAAAACGAAGCTCATCGATGGGAGGCTGTGCGAATGGGACACCAAGGAAGAAATCCTGGTTGTATTGGCTGTTGTGTACACCATAGTATGAACCGTTCTTCAAGTTGACGACAGGTGCGCCAGCGGGTGCTCTGCGTAGCAATGAAGGGGCAGCAGAGGCGGCAGAGACCGCCAGTGATAGCAATGACCAAGAAGAATGCATGTTTGGCTCGATTGACAGTCCTGCTGGGAAGGCACCTACTCTGGGCAGAGCCCTGTCTTTATACAAGCACCATATCCTTGCCACCTACCGAGACATTGTGCCGAAGGTCACATTGACACCGACGGTGCATCTCCACAGCACACCGTGCAGCATGGATGTGACATGGGAAGCCCGTGGTTGAAGAAAATCAGGACGTGCAAGCGGGGCATGGTGGGGAAATGTGGAGTGCAGCGGGGTCCGTGGTTTGCAACCTTTCCTGAAGAGGCAGGGTGTACCTGGGGAATATTGTCACTACTAGACCAAAAACATGGCAAGATTGACAAGCCACCTTAGCCGACAACAACCCGCAACCCGCCATCTTCTGGAGACGAGATGGAAACTCCAGCATCCGGCTGTCATGACGTCGGGCATCTTGAGTCAGGAAGAGACATTATTTAACTGAGAGAGTTTTGTGTAGACGGAGTGGTTCGGCTGAGTTTTGAACTGCCGAGTTGTGTCTGGACTTCATGCCTTCACTGCCTTTCCTGAATCATGCTGAACATACCAAGCAACGCATAGACTAGCAGAGCCGTGTCGGAGGCTATGCTCCATCTCCAAAGCACTGTCCGATCGCTTTCCCCAGTGGTAGTCCGATGTTCTCAGAATGGGTGCATACAAGTGGTTGGAGGCATATACTATGTAGGTAGGTGGCATTGCAGTGCTGCTCGAGTTGAGCCCCAACACGGCCCAATGCACCATGCAGAAGCTTCATCACATTCGTATATCCGCTTCTGGAGGCGTACTCGCTAGCAAATGACACCCCCATGGACTCTGCTGGTGGACACTTGAAATGAATATGATGTCTCGTGGCAGTTCTGCCTTCATTGATAATGTACAAAGTTTATACAAACGTCTTTTTCTCGTCTCCAGTTCATCTGCCTGTGAGCATGTTGGCGATAGAGCTCCAGTACTTAGGAGTGACGGTCTGCTGAATCTCTTCGCTCGACAGCCACTTGAACTCCTGGTCGCCATATGTGTTGGCCTTGAGGTTGGCCTGACCAGCCATGATGCGAGCCTTCATGAAGAAAGTACGCTCGCCGACCTCCTCGACCTTCTTCTCCGTGTTGGTGATGGTCTTCTTGAAGTTGCCAGAGTAGTGGCCAATGGGTGCGTTTCCAACAACCCATGTGTTCATGTTGATACCGCCCGCTTGTACAATGATACGCTCGGCAGCCTAGAATTGTCAGTGATGTTGTTTGGGAGAATACCGCACCTTGCCGACTTGGGAGGTGGAAGGTGTAAAATGTCTGACTGACCTGGTCCAGACCCTCGGGTCCCTTGATCTCGTCTTCGGGGAATCTCCAGACGCCATTCTTGTTCTTGACCAGCAAGTACAAGGTTCTGTCAAGCAGTCTGTTCAAGCTGGTGTGGTCGCCCTTCTGATCTTGCTCTGTGACTCTGGGCAATGGCCGTTGCACGACAATGTCCTGGCTAGTCTCTCTCTTGGCTCCTGCTTCGCCATCGGTTCCCTCGGCGTCTCTGATCAAGGCCTCAACTTGCGACTCGGGCTCGCTCGTCTTGTCGTTGACCAAAACCTCGTCGTTCCAACCCGACTCGCTGTACGCATTGTAGACACCAACGTCACGGGCGGGAGTCTTTCTTAGCAGCATCTTGCGCTTCCATTCGCGGTCTCCAGGAGTTCCTTTTTTGTAGTAGAAGTAGCGTGTGAAGGGCAGTGCCAGACGTTCGTTCAATCGTTTTTGGTAGAGGAAGAAGGCTTTTTCGAAAGGATGGAGAGCGCGTGTCAGGACGGGAGGTCGTGATAGTACTACGCCAGTGCGTAGCTGGTATGCTGATCGGGTGGCTGGCGAGGCAGATGCATCCTGTGTGATTTGAGACGGGGTCGGTGCCTCAGGGGCAACAGCGGCAGCAGTGGATGCTGAGCGGTATTGAGATAACCGGGCGAGGCAAGAGTTGCAGACGGATTCTGGTGTCGAGCGAGCTGGACATGGGTCAGAGTGGCCAACTGTCTGGTATCGACAGACTTACTCGATGATGCGACCAGCCGCCTGGCAGTTCTTTGACCCGAGTTCATGGCGAATTGTACTGTCTTCCGGTCTGTATCGCCAATGCGAATGCGCCGTCGCTGCTGCAACTTTTCGAGACTTGTGCTTGGCACTGGCAGCCTGCACGGGCCTGTCGGCCGCTCCTTTTCTTTAAAAGCCTGCCTCCTCTCGCTCCTCTTCTTTCTTCTCTCACGCGTTTCTTATCATCAATTGCCTCGATTCTCAACCGCATATTGACCATTTTTAAAGCGCGTAGATTGAAATCGCAAGACTTTTTCGCTAGCCGTGGCTTTCAAACATAAACCGAGCCCCAGCTAGATAGTTTTTTGCAAAATCTATATCCGCATATGTAATGTTTCTGTGAGACTTCGTGACCCTGCTGGCTTGACCTACGGAAAAGGCTCGCAGTCTCTTGGGACAAGCGTATACTCTCCTGCTTCTCTCTACTCCTACCTCTCAAGGAGAAGGCATTGATGTTTTGCGGTCTCTGAGATTCTTGACAGACATGCTGGTGGGACAACCCTGACTCATTCACCGCATGCCAGAGGGTGATTCCATTTCCGATGCATAGCGGTGTGCAACGTCCCATCGGACGCTGGTCTGGATGTTGCACTGCGTAGAAGCCTGGTAAGTGGTATGATTTTGGTACCAGAGCACAAACATGAACAAGATGTCTGGTAGTCGAGATTAGTGCTGGGCAGTCCATAGCAACCGATCAATCCACTCAATCCCCTTCCCGCTCTGCTTAGATGGCAGCCCAAACTCCTAGATCCAGTACTGAGCATGAACAATCTATATAGTCAGAATGCAGTGTGATAGTCTGTGTTACCGCATGGAAAGGACGCTTTGAGGCAGATGGTCTGTCTGCGTAGGAGGCTTCAAGTCAAAGGTCCGGACCGTTGACACGGCGCGTCAATGCAGCTTTGGGGCTTGATAGGCGAGCCTGGGACTGGCGACTGCGCGGGTCATCGTCATGTGTGATTTCCTGGGACTTGGACATGCAATTGGAGCTGCCATGCGCTCCTTCTTCTTCTTCTGAAAGGCCACAACAGAGGTTCCTTCTTCGTCTAGGGTCTTTATCCTTAGCTTTCTTCCCATGGACTACGAGTAACGCACTGCATGCATGACATCTCCTTTGTCGCATCCACCACCACTACCATTGTTGTAAACCTCCCACCGCACACACCAACACCAGCAGCATGGCCGAGTGAGCACCTCATTCTCTCGCAAACCAACGCCCTCTAATTGTACGATCTAGATACGGCTTCCTCGTGGCTGGCGGGCTGGCCACGCCTACTTCGAGTCACGTCCGCTCTGTAACGCCTTCTCCCAATATGACCAGATCAGGCTCGCCGACTCTGGTCAAGGCCAAATCCGCTTCACATCTGTCCACCATGAAGACCTTCTCCACGTCCCCTCGCGGTCGCTCCAACATCGATAACGACGACGACTGCCTTAACACCATTCCCGATCCACGAACACCCAGTCCAAATCCGCCGCGTACGAGTGCGCCAGAAGACGAGCAGGACCAGCATCCCGACCTTAGTAACGAAGTTGCCATGCTTAGCACAAAGCTCATAAACGCCATCAACTACCAAACCAACCTGGACGATTCGCTACAGCACGCCCGCCATGAGCTTGACGCTGCGAAGCAACGCATAGCACAGTTGGAACAAGAGACCCACCAACACGAGTCTCTGGTCTCAAGCGGCGCTCTCGTCAACAAGCAACAAGTGGACACACTCAGACAAGAATTGACAGAGTCGCAAAAGCAAAGAGATGTTGCCGAGAAGGGCAGGAAGGAGATGGAGGTTGAACTTGAGAACCTCACCAGCGCCTTGTTCGAGGAGGCCAACACTGTGAGCGACCAACAGCAGCATATTTCAAGAAGAACATGCTAACATGCATCAGATGGTAGCTGCTGCGCGCAAAGACGCCGAAGCTGTCGAACGCAAGAACGCGCAGCTAAGGGCACAGCTCAACGACACTGAACTTCTTCTAGCCTCACAGCAGGAACAGTTGCAAGACTTGAAGAGCGTCATGGAGAAGATGACCGAAGACCGAGACCGCGACGAGACCGACACCATACCTCGTTCTTCGACCGCTCCATCAACACCAGGCGTAGACTCGACCAAGATGAGCACAATGTTCGACTCGCTTCCCTTCTCTCCCAACGCGACAAATTTCAGCGACGTTCCCCCGGATCAACCTCTGCGATTCTCGCATCTCATCGTCCCCGTCATGCGTAACGATGTCGTTGCTTATGTCGACTTTGCCGATCTGCTCAAATCCGCTCGAGCAGCTGCCCCCGCCCATTCTCGCAATTCTTCAGGCATCAGCTCAAGCATGTTCGTCGCTTCTGCCTCTTCATCCTCGCCGAATATCCCAGGATCCTTCAGCTCAGGCGCTGCTGCATCGCCTCGCGATACCTCATTCCAATCATCTGTACCGCCGCTCAAAGATAGCAAATTCTACAAGAGATGTCTAGTTGAGGATGTAGAACCCACATTACGTCTTGACCTCGCTCCGGGTCTTTCGTGGCTTGCCCGACGTACAGTCATCGCTGCTGTGACTGGTGGCAATCTGATCGTGGAACCCTTCATACCGCAATCGCGCTTCTATGGGAACGCTTATGCATGTGCGCTTTGCGGAGAATCTCGCCGAACAGAGGCACATGCTCGACGACATAGATTCCGGACTAGTGAGGACGAGAACGCCCAACGATACCCTTTGTGTGAATTCTGCTTGGGCCGTGTGCGAGCAACAGGCGATTTCCTGGGCTTCTTGAGAATGGTTCGTGACGGGCTCTGGAGAGCATCAACCGAGGAGGACATCAAAGCCGCTTGGGAAGAGAGTGTACGCCTGAGAGAGAAGATGTTCTGGGCCAGACTTGGAGGTGGTGTGGTTCCTGCAACTGCCAGAGAGCCGAGCCCTACAGGAACTCAACGCCGGGCAGATGCAAGGCCGCTGCGCAGGAACAGCACTGAGTCGAGCATTCCGAGGTTTTCGAGGGACTCGATCGAAAGCATCCACTCCAAGACATTGGAAGTTCCGAAACTAGGCGAACCTCGACCTCCGAGTCGCAACAACAGTACGTCGGCTGCCAACATCAGCGATGGCAGCACGACTTCTCTACACACTTCGGAGAATTCGGACACGAGAGACTTTGCAGATGCACAGATTGACATGGAACACTCGGTCAATACACCAACAACGGTCAGCCATGGAGAATCAACAAGCCATCCAGATCACACGCACTCGCAAACACCACGACTAGTGCAAGAAGATGGGCCGAATGACAATATCGATTCCGTTGCTGAGACACATCCACACAAGGAACAGCATACATCCATCTCAGAATCAGAGAAGGAAATCCAAACTCCTGCGACGGACGGCCAAAACGGCAAGGAGAATGAGGCACCAGTCGAGCAGTCACTGCAGCCAGAAATGCCTGGATCCTTTGATTGAACCTTGCATCAGCCGTCCCTCCCCTTTCTATCACCTTTGTATACCCATGCGAGCACAAGGACAGACGCTTGCAACGAAAAAGGCCAAAGCGGTACAATACAGTATATATATGCATAAACACCAATCCTCGACAGCCTTGTAGACCGTTTATTTCTCGATACACCAGTCTCTATTTTGTACGGTTTGGTCGTGATTGGTTTCCCCAGTATACCTAGTCCTCGTTTGCTCTCGTACAATTGACTTGTACGGTCTACGAAACACTCCCAACCACAGATCCCCCCGAGGTTCAAGGATCAAGATGCAACCTCCCCGT
>JALPCE010000409.1:0-16926 GCA_026538705.1 Aureobasidium sp. GC_Fusr_1 | reverse complement strand
AGTGTGGGTGGAAGAAGGGAGGAGAAGGTGGGGAAAGAACTTACTCAAGATGTCCATGTCTGCGGGTGTCACGTATTGGGTCCCTGCTACCCATTGGAAGTTTGAGATTGTAGGGCGAGGAGGGATGAGGGCTTTGGGGTTGAAGAGGTTGTCTAGGGATTTGGGGCTTGGGTGTCGTTAGTATCTTGTCGCCTTTTGAGAATGCTCCGAGTAGAGGGTAAGAGACTTACAGTAGTTGGCCTGTTCCCCACATGTTGATCAGAGCCATCTCTGAAGGACCGGTCCAGCCAAAGATATCTCCGTTGGGGATGATTATGGAATCGGCAAAACGTCTGGTATCCAGGATATGCGATACGTTGATCGAATTCAGCTCTCTTAGCGCAGGCAGTGTATACGCACGCACGGTGCCATCACTGAACAGCCCAGCAAGCACGTAGCCCTGATCCTGGAATCTTACCACAGCTGCTGACTCGCAAGAGTAGCTGTCGAAGGTCTTGTGAGCGCCCTTTGAGGTGGCCGGGCGGAAAATACGTGCTTCGGCTGTGGTCACGGCAACGAGGACACCATCAGTCTTGACGCCGTTACGAAGATTAGCTACAGCGTCAGGGGTTGCGGATGCCGGTCTGCCTGTGTGGGTGTCGACGGGTGATATGTGGATGATGCGACCATCAAAGGACGTTACACCCTTGAAATCGACGCAGTAACGTCCACTGCTGTCGGGGATGAGCTTGAAGGTTGCTAATCGACCTAGGTTAGTACCGGCATGCAAATTTACACTGGAGTAGTTTTCGTCCTCGAGAGTCATGACCTAGAGATGTGTCAGTGTTGGACGAGCTGCCAGTATACCATAACACTTACACTAAACTCCAATTTTGTCACCCACTCTGGCTTGTCTGCCGGATGACTGCTCTTGCGACGCAGTGTGCCGAGTTTTTCGCCTTTGCCAAACTCAGCAGTTGTGCCAAGGTGGATGATAGCAGGGCCACGCATATCAATGACAGCAAGTTTGCCTCCTTCCGAAGCAGCAGCAATGAAACCAACCTCGCTGACCTTGACTGCAGTGATAGGTCCACTTTGCAAGTCAAGCAACGTGAATGGACACAACCCCTCCTTCAGACCTGGATCGGCTCTACCGACGATGTTGGTGAGAGCATTAGGACGGTTTCCACCGGCAGATGGAGGCACATCACGGCCAAAGTTCCTGTTGTGGCCCCAGCGGAAGACAGCAACTTCACCACTCCTGGTACCTGCTGCGAACTCGCCACTCGCGCTCGCCAGAGACGTATTGGTGATGTCTACACCTTCGATACGTCCCACAGCTCGACCGACACCTGCTTCGAGTACCTTGTCATTCTCCAGCTCGTCACCGTGACCTGCGTCCCATAGCCTGACCGTCCCGTCTGCGTGCATTGTTTGGATGATGTTTCGGTTTTCGTATCGCTTCAAAGGATGTGTTTGCTCGACGCCACCCTTGAGGATCTGAGGGCCTCGATTGCGAGTCTCGGTCATGCCGAGCCATCTGACTCTGTCGACAGTAGTGACATTTGCACGTCTGATAAACGGATGAACAAAAGTCATAGACACGTGCAGCTGATTGGTAGGAGTGATGGGTATTCCGCTGGGGAAGCTGAGCGTGATTACTTCTCCAGAAGACAGAAGCGCTAAGACGGCGATAGGATCTTGAGCGCCAGCAAAGTGTGGCGATTCTCGGGGTATGAGGCAGAAGTCAACTACCTCAGCATTAGGTGGTGTTGGTAGCACTCTTTGTCGGCGTGGTGACTCCAAGTGGTCGGCAAGGACATCCCAACTGGAAGTAGCATAGTTTGGCGTTCGGCCCAGCTCGAAGAATGTCATGCCTTTTGTTGGCATAGTCGTGTCTGCACCACCAGCAATAAGAAGCGCGGTGTCGTCGGGATCCTTGTTTGCACACCAGGCAACCTTGAAGATGGGCTCTCTTACTGATACCGCCGGTCCAAGAGTCGTGGCACCCTTGCCTGGAACATTTATATGTGTCTCGCTAGTCGTTCTGGCCAAAATGATTCTGCCATCTTTGGGATCCCAGAACACCATCGAGCTGTCTTCGTGTCCTGTCAAGATGAAAGTGCCAGTAGGATGCCACACTGCTTGGGTCAGTTTCGGCCAGCGAGGGGTTCTCGACGAAGAAGGGTCTGCATGACCGCCCGGTGCTCCAGCAGGGATCTCGTATTGAAAGAACTTTTGGGCTTGGTTCAGCTTGAAGGAGAAGGTGACGGCTCCGTGAACGTAGCCGATCAACAGCTTTCCGATATCTCTAGGATGGAACTGGATGCTGACGACTGGTGACACTCGTACTCTCGAATCACGCTCAGCCCACAGATTTGGGATTCGGAAGGGAGCGGCTCCTTCCCTGTCCATGTCATACGCAAGAACATCTCCAGATTGCATACCAATCAAGGCATAGTCCAGTGCGGGATCTGTCGCGATGCATGTAGCGACACCAGGTGGTGAATGAGATCCGATAAGTTTCTTCGCCTCCAGCGAATAGAACGACAAGTCATTCTTTGAGTCGAGACAGACAAGCTTGTCGGCACAGAATTGTATCTGCTTGGCTGATGCTCGTTGAGGTAGATCTAGTGTGACAGCCACTCTGCCTCTGCCGAAGACGTAGATTTGTCCAGGTCCGAATTTGCTGTCCTTTGTGCCCACTGCCAGCAGTGATTGCACAGGGTCGTATGCGATGGCTCCTATCTGACTGTTGATTCCATAGCGCTCGATGTCATCGATAGCGACATGCTCGGGCGTCAGTCCGGCGGAGAGGTCATTCTGGATACCGGCCTGCTTGCCTCGAATGAAGCTGGCCATTTTTTCTCTTGTTGATGAGAGAAGTTATGATTATCAAGAGGTTGTTCTCATGTTCTTGAAAGAAGTGGCCTGCCTAGACATTCGTTGTCGCCAAGGTCGGATGGAAGCTTGGGGTATCCACTTGTCGCCAGGCGTTTCAGGAATTTTGGTGGATTGCGGCCTCCTCGCTGTCTTGCATGCGCGCCAGTGTAGAGGGACGACCGACTCGCGACTCCGAGAAATATCGCCTACATCACATAGAGAGAAGACATTTGACCCACACATTCCAAGGCTTACCATAGCAAGCAAAGACTCCTTGCGAAACGTATATCGAACAAGGGAAGCTGTGCTTGGGCATGATCAAGCAGCAGCAGGAACGGCAACAGATACTTCTCGTTCAGCGACAAGTAGATGCGATTCCAATCGGCAATTCTACGACTTTACAGAAACAGGAGTAGGAACAGAAAGCGATGTAATCAGTGTCATGTATTCTTAAAGTGGTATCGAATCGAAAAGTAAACTCTTCCGTTGAGTTAAGCAGAAAAAACACCCAGAAATGCGTACTCCCAAACCATTATCGTGAAGCTTTTGATCCCTTTCCCAACAGCGCTGTGCATGAATCATAGAGAGATGAGAAGTCGGTGCATCTTCTAGTGGACCATGACATCGCCCTGCTGCTGAGGAGGCTGGGGCTTCTCAGTAGCGCCAGTGGGGGCAGCGGTATCAGTGTCCATCTCGTCGGCAGCCTCTCCCTCGGCTTCACCTTCAACTTCCTCCTCCTCTTCGTCCTCATCTTCGCTGGCGCTGCTCTCGGCTTCAATATCCTCGCTGCCAGCATCCGAGACTTCGCCCTCCTCCTTGGGTTGTTCGACAGGGTTGGCCTCGGCCATCTCAGCGTCCTCTCCCTCCTTGACTTCGGGCTCGCCTTCAACCTCGACCTCGTCCTCTTCAAGCTCCTCAGCACCGTAAGCGGTCTCGTCGTCTTCCTGGTTGTCGGCGTCAGGCTGCTCGGGAGGGAACTCGGCAGGAGCGCTGGCCTCGCTGTCCCACTTGATGGCGAAGCGGGTGACACGGGGCTTCTCAGCAAGGATGCTGCGGCGGACCTTTTCGACGACGGCCTTGGCAGGGGGTTCGGCGATGAGTGCCTCATCGGTGTACTCGTTGTTAACGTAGTAGCCGACACGCACAAACTCGCGACCGTCGTAGCTGCAGGTCAAGAGGATGACGGTGACGCCGAGGATGTCGCTGTTGGGGATGCGGTTGAGGTCTGGGGGGTCGGCCTCAAAGACGAATTTGTTGACGCCGACGGGGATGGGGCCGACAAGGAGAGAGTCAAGCTCTTGGTCGTACTCGGAGCTGGAAAGGCAGGTCAGTAGGAAGGCCAGAAGGTGGGAATGTTTGAGAGACTCACGAGGTGGCAGAGCCGACGTAGGTGAGCTTCCACTCAAGATCCTTGTCCAACTTCTCAAGACACTCGAAGGTGATCTCGAACTCGTAGGGCGAGGTGAAGGGGGCGGGGTTGTTGCGCACAGCAACGTTGAGCAGCGACACGGCGGCCATGTTGATGGATGTGATGTGATGAGATGAAGATGGGAGAGATGCAGTTGTTTTGATGATCGAGAATGGATGCAGTCGATATGGATGTGATGGAAGAAAGGAGATAGATGCGTCTAAGCGTGGAGGTGAATGCAGAAAGGCAAAAAGTGACCAAATCGTGAGAGCAACCAATGTTTTGTTCGATGCTCACAATGAAGGTTGGCCTCGCGTCTCGCGATTTCGTGTTCGCGCTTTCCCAATTTCTTCCCAATTTGGCATGTGACGTCTAGCTCCTTGTCGACCCTGGCACCTTTTGTCTTTCTTCCACCTCGCTCGAACCACTTCTTTTTGACTCCAAAGCCTTGCCAGCTACCCCGTCATCTGTTCTATTCCTTTCCGCTTCGCACATCGAGACGACGAGATCTGACTTTCACGATGCTAGATCCAATGCTTGGACCCCTCCAGAGCTCGCTACTGTCGGCGTCGGCGCTTTGGTAAACCCACCAAATTTCAATCATCTCACAACAAGCCGCTTTAGCTCATCTGGGAGAGCGCCAGACTGAAGTCCACTTCATGTCTTCCTGATCACAGGAGTATTCTGGAGGCACTGTGTTCGATCCACAGAAGCGGCAGTAATATATCTTTTGTTCCGTTACCCATCGTCTATGCATTCTACCACAGACAGTGGGCACAGCTTTTGCTTGGGCCAGGACTCACATGGTAGTAATTAGCCACGCAGTGATGATAGACTCTTGAAAGACTGTGGTCTAGCCTATGGTCGGCCATACTTTCATGAAGACATATCATTGAACAAGCATGGAAGGTAGGTAGCCATAGTACCAAAGGTATGCTGTTGATCTTTCAAAAGAACAAGTGTTGCCTCTCTTTTTCCTGCCTGGATCTCAATCTTAGGTATACAATTGGCAGATGGCTTCCGCACCACCAACCAATCCATCATTGTCACACTTCTAAAGCTCGACGATCTTATAGTACGCCGTTTCTAGCCGAGCAGGTGCATGGTTTCTGAATGAAAAGATACTATCAAGGGTTTCGTCCAAGGTCTGCTCCAGTGTTGTACAGTCTAAATGCAAGGGAAGTTGGGGCTTCGAAGGCTTGCTTCAGTGCAGCAAGAATTATTGCTGTTATGAGAAGGCCAAGTGGATTGTGAACGATGGATTCCAGTGACCTTTGTCTTGAATCTCATGGGAATGGCCAGCTTGCAAACCAGTCAAGTCTCAAGTCGCTCGAGTTGGGTGGTAAAGGTTGAGGGAAGAAGAGTCAGGATCGAAGTCAGTGCGTTTGTGCGGACCGATAGTCACCGATTGCGGCAGCGGGTGCTCCGTAAAGCTCCTTGGGAACGAAAGTCAGCTTCATACCACGCCAACAATGCAAGCTCTTGCCCCATGAGAAGCAAGAGTCCGGCCAAACGAACTGCCGGGAGTTGCTATATAACAATCAATGACCCCCTCACAATCACGGGTCCATGTATGGAAGGAGGCAGGACAGTGTGGCTTTATTCGTGGTTGCCAAGTAGGGTTATGTTTCCAGACTGGGACTCCGCGTCCGGCGAGGTCAGAAAGCCAAAAGACGCCCGCATGGGCAAAAAATCCTGCCCCACGGTACTACTTATTGCTCATAGCTGTCGCCTCCCTTCTTTGTTCCTCTCAACTTCTTCTTGTCGTTACACACACATATACACATCATGTCGACTTACGCCCTTTCCGAGAAGCACCGCGATGTCAGTAACCACCGTGACACCTGCCATTGAGCTCGAGTACTGACTATGAGTAGCTCATGGAGAAGTCGCTCGTCGAGACCGACCCTGAGATCGCCGAGATCATGAAGAAGGAGATTCAGCGCCAGCGCGAGTCTATCCTCCTGATTGCCTCGGAGAACGTCACTTCGCGCGCCGTCTTCGATGCTCTGGGTTCGCCCATGAGCAACAAGTACTCCGAGGGGTACCCCGGTGCCCGCTACTACGGCGGCAACGAGCACATTGACGCCATTGAGCTCACTTGCCAGGCTCGCGCTCTCGAGACCTTCGGCCTTGACTCTGAGAAGTGGGGTGTCAACGTCCAGTGCTTGTCCGGCTCTCCCGCCAACCTTCAGGTCTACCAGGCTATCATGCGTCCTCACGACCGTCTGATGGGTCTTGACCTGCCCCACGGTGGTCACTTGTCCCACGGTTACCAGACTCCCCAGAGAAAGTAAGCAATTGGGTCTCTTCAAGCCATCTTAGAAGCCTCTCTCTAACACTCTTCCCAGGATCTCTGCCGTTTCTACCTACTTCGAGACCTTCCCTTACCGCTGCAACCTCGAGACTGGCCTCATCGACTATGAGCAGCTCGAGCAGAACGCTCTCATGTACAGACCCAAGGTCATCGTCGCCGGTACCTCTGCCTACTGCCGTACCATCGACTACAAGCGCTTCCGCGAGATTTGCGACAAGGTTGGCTGCTACCTCATGGTCGACATGGCCCACATCTCCGGTCTGATCGCTGGTCGCGTCAACGACTCTCCCTTCCCCTACGCCGATATCGTCACCACCACCACCCACAAGTCGCTCCGTGGTCCCCGTGGTGCCATGATCTTCTTCCGCAAGGGTGTCCGCAAGACCGAGATGAAGGCCGGCAAGGAGATCCAGACCCTCTACGACCTTGAGGGCCCTATCAACTTCTCCGTCTTCCCTGGTCACCAAGGTGGTCCTCACAACCACACCATCACTGCTCTTGCTGTTGCCCTCAAGCAGGCTCAGTCCGACGAGTTCAGACAATACCAGCAGCAGGTCATCAACAACGCCAAGGCTCTTGAGGTCGAGTTCAAGAAGCTCGGATTCACCCTTGTCACTGGTGGTACCGACAACCACATGGTCCTCATTGACTTGAAGCCTTTCTCTCTTGACGGTGCCCGTGTTGAGGCTGTCCTCGAGCAGATCAACATTGCCTGCAACAAGAACACTACCCCCAGCGACAAGTCTGCCCTGACTCCTTACGGTATCAGAATTGGTGCCCCCGCCATGACCTCCCGTGGTATGGGCGAGGACGACTTCAAGCGCATTGCTGGCTACATTGACCAGGCCATCAAGGTCTGCAAGTCTGTCCAGGCTGACCTGCCCAAGGACAACAACAAGCTCAAGGACTTCAAGGCCAAGGTCGCCTCTGGCGAGGTCGAGGAGATCAAGAAGCTCAAGTCTGAGATTGCTCAGTGGGCCACCACCTTCCCTCTGCCCATCTAAGCAGCTCAAGCTTGCATAGTAGAGTTTTGATTGCATTTAATGGCGTCTTGGGATGACACGATTCAACATGGGATAAAAATGGAAGGAGCGGTGTTGGGTTACGAAAAGCAGAGACAGCTTCAACCTGTGCTCTTGCTATGATACCAGGAAACTAGAGTTTCCAGTGCTAGAAAAGCGACATGACAATCTATAACAGATCTGAATCATCTTCACATCACAACGTCTTCACATCACTGTTCCTGCCGTCTGTAGCTTTGACCTTTGAATGCCTCATGCTGCCTTGCACTCAGTTCTTGTCGTTCAAAATCTCGACAAAGTTCACGACCTCGTCGAGCAAAAAGACGGCGATTGGCTTGTGCGCACGTCAGAGCCCGACGGGAAGCGGGTGCGGGCGGTTCCCTGATTTTAGCGTGGTCGGGCATGGTTCCCCACGCAACCGCGTATTTACAAACGATCATCACGGTGCCTGGTCGAAGGAGGCTGGGGATGGCAGGGAATTCATTTAGCACTTTACCAACCTCGCCAATTTGTGCGTGCAGCAAAAGAAACAAGGGATACACGCGCCGCGCTTCTATCACTTCTTCTCTACCTTTGACTTCCTCCCTACGAACCTGCGTTACATACGTTTTTCTAGACGATACAGCATCACTTAGCGGCTTTTCGCAACGGCTATCCACTCTCCACGTTCAGCCAACTCAAACCTCCACATTCCACGAGTCAATACAGGCAACAGAGCACGACAAGGTCCAGGGACCATTACGTGTAGACACATCTGCATTCCTCCAACCTCTTCTTCGGCCACCGGCAGGACGCAGGACATTGTCTGAGGAGGCATTCCAGAGCAAGCCATGGCTCCCGGTATTGGCTTTGCCGTCGGTATCCAACGTCTGATACCGTTCATCGGATACCACCACATTCTCATGATTTTGATTGCCGTTGCCATCATTCTTCTTTGTGAGTAGAGTTGAACTCCCTCAAAGTCTAACTCATCACTAACACGCATGTCTCACAGCACTACTACTGGCAGGATGCTCATCAAGTTCACCACTCATACCGGGGATTTTCCTCATCGACTTTTACTATCAAACATACACGCCGACATATGACCCGGCTCAAGTAGATCCTGGTGTCACTGCCGCCATCGCCAACATTGTTGGACAGACTCAGCTTGAAGTCAGAGTCGGATACTTTGGCCTATGTATTGCTTCCGATGCAGGCAATTACCTCTGTTCCAATAATGCAACCTTGCTGGCCGAGCAGATCAGTATCGACAAAGATCCCATGAACCTGATCTGGGTCGCCAATACCTTCAAGAACTCTGTTGTCTTTCCTTGGCTGATGTAAGTGAACACACACTTGACCGTCATGTATTCAATCGCTGACTTGGTATCCACAGTATCATTGCCATCATCTTCGCCTTCCTCTGCTTCCTCCTCCTCGCCTCCTTCCCTGGCTGGCACGAAGAACGCGACCGTGCCACCGGCTCCGAAGTCGACGTGAAACCCTTCCCTTCACGTCCGGTCTCACAATCAGCCCTCGCACTCGTCTTCATTGCCTCCGTCTTTGTCTTGGTATCCGTACTATGGCAACATACAGCATCAGTCGCTGCAGCACAAGTCGCTCAAGACATGGGAAACGGCAGCATAAAATCTGGAGTAGGAACTTCAGCCATGGTGCTGGGTTGGTTCAGCTTTGCATTACTGCTCATCGTTACCATTGGTTTGTTGGTCATGATTTTGAGTATCCATCTCTTGGACAGATTGACGGATGAATGAGTGCTGAAGAGATGATATGACACTTGCAAACACATCACAAAAGCATGACACGAGACTACAGGAAGTCTTTTCGACATATGCATCATGATCATGACGACAGGGTATTTGACCCTTTTCTGCCGGAATACAGACAGCGCTCTATACCCAACACTGTTTCTGCGCAACTCTCCATTCTTGTTTTTCCCCTTATGCATCCCGGCCAAGGAGAACCTGGTTTCCTTTTGCATTGCCAGCGTGCAAGCCTTTTTTCTTTTTCTGCATTCTCCTTTGGGGGTCTTGCTTGTAATTTGCATCTACGGAGCATTTTTTTTTGGGGCCGAATGTTTTTGTTTTTTTACCTTCTTCTTCTTCTTTACACCAGATTGCAGTGAGAAGAATCAATGGATGAATGATAGGCCTGGAACAACCTCTTCTTGTACATGACAGACTCTTTTGAAAGAATGATACGGATGGTTATATAGATGAACTGACAATTGAGATTGAGAAGATTTGGTTAATTTGATACTGTTGCTTTCACTGCTGCTATGGAGCGATGTCGTCAACACGAAAATGATATATGCAGTTAAACTTGGGTTTCTTGAGTTAATCGGTGGAAACTGGCACATTTATGTGACTTAACGGCTGAGTCTCGTGGTTTGCAAGGACAAGTCCGATCTCGCGAGGAGGATGTTTTGTTGCATGCGGTATTGGACGATCATAGGTATGAAACTGGAGGAAAGTGGGTTCGAGATGTGGTCCATTATTGAGGTGTGTATTTTCTGGTGATGACGTGTCCACGACCTTCTCTACCTTTTGTTCTCATCTATAAAGGGGTAATAACAACAAATGTCGGATAACGAATGATAGGTAGTTATGCAAGACTACCTAGCTTTTGCTGCTAACAATATGCTAAAATGTATTATGGGTCAAAGTCGTGCTAGAAACTTTTGCATATCATACACTACTTCTCATTGCCAATTAAGATTCTTTCTTGATGGGTTCCTGTTTATGCGGCTGCTGTTATCGCAGCCATTTTTGCCCTATTCTGACAGTTCTGGAAACTGGAAAGTCGTTGTGTCTCTAATCAAGCATACGGGCTGCATCTATACGACTAGTTGTACATATTATATAGAGTGATCTGTTGGATCAAGCAAAGCTCAATTATCAGTCGATTCAGGAGCCTCGATCTGGGATTGGCCCCAGACATTGGGTCTGTGATGGCAAAAGTTAGCGCGTGTCGACATATCCTGAAGGAAATGGGTGAACATACCTCGTAAACAGCATCTTCAAAATCTCGGCATAGCTACCGTCATCTCTCTTTCTGCCTTCCAGCCACTTGCCCAAGTCTTCTTTCAGGTCGCTTTCTTCCCTGCCCACGACATCAATACCGCGTTCCTCGCATGCTATGCGAGTTTCCTCTGTGCTGAGTGTCAAGTGACTAAGCACCCAGTCCTGGAGTAACAGCTCGTCGTCAATGTGCAGATAGCCAAGATGCCTCATCAACTTGACAGGAAACAGGGGATGTTGAACGCCCATAGAGTCGAAAAGTCTGCCACCAATGCCTAGAGCACGGGAGATGTGTAGAGACTGCGGTTTTCCGAGTTTGACAATGTGTTGGGCTGTTCGCATGGAGGTGTACAATCTGGGGAGAGCCTTTTTGCCTCCAGCCAGCGATGTAGGCATGGCGGTTTCGTCATCTTCTGCAGGTTTTGGTGTGGCTAGACCCTCGCGGAAGGACTTTTTCCGTCGCTCCTCGACACCTTTGCGCATGTCTTCAATCTGCTTTGGGATCCTGCAGGTGCGAGGCACGGCCGAAGGCACAAACGGCACAATCAAGGGTAACCACTCTCCAAACACTGCCACCATTAAGGCGAACGGAGGAAGTTTTCTGCTGTCATATTGCTCTCTCATCAACAGTTGGAAGTCTGTTCTCGTCATCTTTTGCTTTTCGGCATTCTCATAGTAAAACTCCAGGTGTGCGAGTAGAGGCCTAGGCATGTTTGGAAGGCCAGAAGCGCGGTTTGCGGCGATGATTTGTGTCTTGAGAGCCTTTGCGCGCTTGCGATTTGCCCATGTTGCTTTTACGCCGTTCCAGTAGAACTTTCCGTAGGTGCGGCCGATTTGAAAGAGGTGGGCGGGTGTTGAGCGGTTGCCTTTTTCGGGGAGGTTGAGAGGAGGAGGTAGGGTGGAGAGGGGGCCGTTGATGCCATCTTCGTCTGGTTGGGAGGGTTCTTTGGGAGGCAAGTCTTTGGTCTTTTCGTCTACGTTTGAGGAGGGCGGTTGAGTCGAGTATGACTTGAAGTTGGTGGCGTAGAGGATGTGGCTGCGCTGGGAAAGTGGGCGAAAGGATTGTTGTTGTACTGAGAGGAACAGAGAGGTCGCCCTTCGAGGGGCAAAGGCCGTGGTCGTCATTGCATTGGTGGTTGGACAATTGCTGGTTGAAGGTCGAGGAGCAGCGCAGCTGGACCAAGTCGTGTCGAGAGTGACCCGCGACGCAACAATTTGGTGCAACCGATACGTCACTAGCAAAATAATGAAACACAATGGAGATTAAATAGCCTTTTTCGTATTCGCATGCACTCGATATCTTGCAATCATTTCGGCAGCATCATGACATATTCCCTCTCGCTGTCGCCAAAGCCCACCACATCACCGTCGCGTAGCTCAATGTATCGGCTGCCTCCAATCTTCTCCCCGTTCAGCCGTGTTCCGTTTGCGCTGTCCAGGTCGATGAGATATGGCTTGACCTTGCTCAGCTTGTCCCCGTACTCGTTTGTCTTTGTGATGTGTCTGAACTGCACAACAGCGTGCTGCTTACTGATACTCGGGTGCTCCAACTGAAAGTCGACAATCGCTTGATCGCGTCCCATGAGCCAGCAGCTGCGCGAGTAGAGATGGATTGTATCGATCATGTCTTTGCCCTTGAAGACAAACATGCGCCATTGCTCCTTGCTCGACGGCTTGCGCGCCTCGGGCGGTTCGTGGTATTTGAGGACTGTATTTGTGCCGGCCACCGTATTCGCTTCTTTTGCAAGTAGTCCTGTCGCATTGAAGTTGGGCTTCTGCTTTTCTACCGCTGACTCTGCTGGTGCAGCATCGTCTCCCTGGCGAAACTGATCTTGTTGTGAAGGTAGAGGGCCACGAGGGCGACGGGGCGGAGGTGACTTTGATTGCGAATCAGAGCGTCTCCTGCGTTTCGGCGGTGGTGATGGCGATGTATCGGCCTTCCGTGAGCTTCGTTCTCTGTCGTCTCTTCGTCTTGGGCTCCTCGAGCGACTGTGTTGTCTTCTCCTCCTGTCCTTGCCATCATCGTCGTGTCGGCGGCTCCGTCTGTCTCTTTCTCTTCTGTCGTCGTCCCTGCTCACAGATGTCCTCCTGCGATCGTGCGGTCTATCAGAGCGCCTATCTCTACTATCGCGACGCCTTCTGCGGTCTCCATCTTCTGGACCCATTGTGAAGTGATTGTGGAAGTTGTCTTGTGGAAGTGAAAGAGCATCCAGTCGCTAAATTAAACACCTTCGGCCGGGGATGACGCGAAGTCTTGGCGCCGCAGCTCGAGGGTCCAAAACTTCTTTTTCGCTCGCGTTCACCTTCCTCCCTTGTTCAAGCACCATCCTCACCAAAGCTGCGTTTCTTTGCTTCCACACAGACACGGCGATGCTTTACCGCTCGCCGTGTCCCTTTCCACCTGCAAATGAGAAATTCGGAGTAATCTTCACAAACCAAACACTCACCTTGCAAAGCTTTCACGAGTTGCGCAAGCTCTGAGTCACTGCCTGCGAGGGCCTGACGTGACACGTCTGCATCTGGCATCAGAAATTTCAGAACGTCTTGACCTTTTGGACTTGTTTCGAGAGGGAGAGCTCGCGTTCTATGGGAGCCTGTGCGAAGATTGTGTGCGAGTCTACGACTTGCGATACTTGAGTGCAATACGCAGCGTTTCCTTCTTCATTGGAGGGAATAATTCGATTCCGATTACTCGGGTGAGGATGGTGTTTCAACTTTTTTTCTTTTCGGTTAGCAATCGAGAGACCACCTGTCCGTGGTGCTGACTACGAACCTCATGTCTTTGCTGCATGAGAGCCGAGAGTCTCTCACAACTTCTTTGATTGCGCTTCTTGCTTTGGTCATTGGAGCACATCTTGAACTGGGATCTATTCAACATGCGAGCTCAAACCCACACAGCATTACGCAAGCCAAAATATACATCCCTACTCCAATCCTTATACCTACTCAACTCTGAATTACTATACATCGGGCTCGACTGCTTTGACTGCCTATGATGATCGCGTGCCTTTCCCTCCGGCATTCGTTATGTCGCTCCTTCTCTTAGGTGTTCCTTCCAGAGTGCATTGTTGCTGCCAAAAGAGGAAGCATTCTTCGATCGTCTCTCATTGTTCTTTCGAACCTCCAAATCGTTCTTCTTCCATGCCTTCTTTGATCTCTTTCAACCTTCTTCGTTGTCCTTTGTCATCTCTTCAATGGCTTTGTTTGCATCCTCGACATCCGTTGTTCGTTGTTCCAATCACCAACCACCACGAGTGCAGCGTTCTACTAAAAATGCCGTATCTGTGCTCCCAAGTAGTGTTCCACAGCTTCTCCAACTTCCACACACACTAACACGAACTCAAACTCGATAAGATGACTTCATACACCAACGTTGATGCTGCCGGTCAGCCTTCGATTCTGAATGACATGACATTCGGAATTGAGCTTGAGTTCTTGTCTTATACACCACGCAAGGTCAGGGATGGCCCCAGAGGTCATCTTACAAGGGCCCTCCAGACACCTGTCACTCTGCTCTGTAAAAACTGTAACAAGGAACACTCGTGGAAATTGCCAATTGAGGGAACCGTCTCTGGCAACCCTCCTCCCTTTTCTACTTGGAAAATGATTCGTGACGGCACAGTCAACCCAAGCGCCGACGAGAAAGCTAACGAGCCCAGGAAATCGCAATTCTACCAGATGGAACTTGTTTCTCGAATCATGAACTTTTCCAAGCCTACGCCTTCTTTCCCCCCTCAATTTTACCCTTGCACTGGCGAGCCATTCGAGTGGGACGCTTATACTGAGATCAGCGCTTTCATGCAGAGAGTCCACGAGGCCTTTTCCGACCATGGGTATTGCATCGCTAATAACAAGAACACTGGCTTCCACATCCACTTCAGCAATGGTAAGATACCACCTCCCGCCAAAATCTCATTGGGTATGTTTGCTGTCTTTACTGCTCTCGAGCGTCACTTTGATCGTCTTTTGCCGACTTCCAGAAACTGCATCATGCCCTTTGAAGGTGTCACGCCTGGTATCAGTAGAGCAAACCCTGTATACAAATACATCCCAGGCGACAACGACTGGGTCGGAAGCGGCTCCAGGGCATTTCTTGAGGGTATTCGTTCTACTGTCAAAAGAGCTATCAAGGACGATCCTGAATTCAACCGTTTCACTGTCACCGATGAGCTGCAAAGTTGCAATCCTCCATCTTGGCTTGATACCATCTCGGGATATGATGATGTCGAGGCATTCTTGGATTCCTGGCCTGCCAAAGATAGCATGGGTCAGACCCTAGCGTACAGAACTATGGCCGTCAATCTTCAGAACCTGAAGTCGAGTGTTGGAAAGAGTACCATCGAGATTAGAGCAGCCCCAGGATCTCTAGATTTCTCAGAGGTTTGGCAATGGTCTCAATTCATGGGTAAGCTTATGCTATGGCTCTCAACTCCTAGCATCGACCACAATAAAATCATTCTCAACATCTGGGCCAACGGCACTATCATTGACTTACTCAAGCAGATTGGCGCTTCGCAGGATACCATCGACTACTACACCGACCGTCTCACTCCTGACTGGGCTGTTCGTCGTCACGCTCGTCTAATCTCAACCATCGGAGAGACCGACCCCTTTAGGAACTTCCTTATTTCTGTCGAGAACAATCGTCTGACTGAAAATCGTACCGAAGCCGTAGAATCGAAGATCTTGCATAAACTTGAGCGCGGCTACTATGGTCAAATCCCTGATGCCTTATTCAAAACTTTGCCGGCCGAAGTCCAAAACCACCCTAAAAACTTCCTGAATATGGATACTTGTGGCTACGAACTCTTTACGGACAGCGTTATAGCCGATGCAGCTCCCGTCGTCATCTCGCATCCATCACCCGCTTACTCTTGGTCCAATGACCCTTTCAACACCTCTAACACCAATTCTGGTCAAGCTGCTAGCATGTTCTTCTCACCAGATAGCTTCGATGTTCCTCCTCCGCCCGGTCTTGATGACCCTTTCACTACTGCTTCTGATATTACTCCATCAGGAACTTCTAGATACCCGACAACTGTTGATGGATCCAATGCACGTTCACCCGCTTCTGACGGTTCTGAGGAATTTCCTTTTCGTACTACCGATGGGCAGGGTCAGACTTTCGCTACTGCTGCTCCTGAAGGTGGGTTTCCTGATACGCGTCCTGAGTCGCCTATTATGATTGATGATGATGATGACATGTAAGTGCTAGTCACAACAGGTAAGTGCTTAGTATGGTGTTACAGGTAAGTCTTGCTTTCTCCATCGTTTCTCTTTTTTCTATATTTCTGATACACAAGAATACATTTCCCCCCCCCCCTCTCTTGCTTGACCTTTCCATCTTCTCAATCCGTGAAGTAGATGATTCATCTCCCCGATGTGCAAGAGACAGCCATAACCTCATGATCAACCTCTCTCCCGCATCATCCTGTAGTCTTACAATATACTATCAAAATGCACAGTCTTGTTCTAAAAACAGGTTGTGGACACAGAGATACTCAAAGACAAACCTTATCTCCATGGAACTCGCCCAATGATACTAAAACGATTGTGCGTTTCTATAGCTACACAGTGACTGTGTTTAGCACACTGAGATCTGCACCTACAAGTTTTCCACTCCATTCCACACTCCCATGCTGCCACATAGTCTTGTTGTGGATAAAGGCGTGTACCACAGAGACACCAAAAGCTCATCCTAATCTCTATAGAAATCGCTCTGTTATTGTAAGCTATCGTGCAATTCTATAGCTATACTAGAATTGTGTTTTTGACACGCCGAAATCTTTCACGTTCACTTCTCTTCTCTCTCTTCTCTCACGTTTGATGTGCAGTATTACGATTTACTACAAGATTACACAGCTACAGCTCAGCTAAAAACCATTCACTATAAACCTTACAACCTTCTCTTTGTTCAATTGACCTTACCACCTTCTCTCTGTTCACTGTCTGTAAACCTCACTTCTCTCCCCTTCGCTCACTTTACTTCTTCGATAATCTAACCACCACCATGTATATCCACCCTTTCTAGAAAGCATGCCACGTGACTCCCTCTTCCTCACTCAACAAACCCACTACCAAGTTTCTTTGTAAGTTGTTGCAATACACTTACATTTATATGTCTTTGTACAACCAAGGAACCATACACTAACATAAACAAAACTATAGATCCTCCTTCCTCCCATCCCATCCCTCACACCACCAACCAAAAAAATAAAAAAATGTTGCGCGCCATCAAAAAGTTGTTTTGCTGTTTTGGTTGCAATGCTGGAGAACAGCAGCAGGAAGTTGCTG
>JALPCE010000408.1:0-16983 GCA_026538705.1 Aureobasidium sp. GC_Fusr_1 | reverse complement strand
TTCAGCGAGCTCTGTGAAAAGGGTCAGCACAAAGTAGAGTGGCAGATAAGATGGTAAGACGGACTCTTAATCTGCTCGTAGCGTTCGCGGTGGATGTTGGAGACAATTTTGTGCTTATCTTTGAGAGATGTGATGCAGTCGCGCAGAGGGAGGGTGATGGACAGATCTTCGTCCTGGTAGTCGCTGTCGCGGTGGGGCTTGTCGTCGACCAAGGCGGCCTCCATCTGGCGGATCGACTTGATCAGACGGCGGGCCTCATCTGTCAGATCATGCTTTTCTCTGGCAGCGCGTGTTAGCACCGTGTGGTTTATGGAGGCGCATGCTCAACAGGGGGCATCTCACTTTGCGACCAGTTTGAGCTGATTGTTCAGTGTTTCGGACAGAGCAGCGAACAGCTCTGATTCCCGCTCGTCTCGTTCATGTGTGGGCAGGCCGATGTCGTCAAAGACGCCATGCAGCTGATTGATGATGGTCGTGACTTGGTGCGAGAGGTGACCAGTGTCCATGTCGTCGGCGAAGGTAGGAGCTGCCGGCAGCCTGTGGGGTGGAAAGAGCGAAGGACCAAAGCGTCAGGTGTCGGTGTTTGAGGGCATGTAAGTGGACAGCGGCTTTGCTTGTCTGCGTCGCAGCTTCTGCTTGTAGACGACTCGGGTGCTGCGCGCCTCGTTCACTCGTTCGCGCCAGTGTCGGCTGTCTGGAGTAGCGTGCCGGAAGATCCAACGATCGAGCGTCTGCGAACTGCCAACTGCACCGTGGAATGCTGGTAGTCACCCTACTTATCTAGGACTGATTCCCTTGGACAAGACGTCAACAGAATGCTAAAGACAAGACGAGAATTGCTGTAGCCCCCGGCGCCAAACCATACACCATCCATCCTACTTAACAGCCAGAGTTCGTCTTTGTTGTTTGGTACGCTGCCGCCGCGTTGCCCAGCAACCACCTTGTACAACCTCCACCATCCAACTTCAACACAAGTCCCTCGCCGAACCACGAATGAATCCTACATGGTTGTCTGCCGTCCCTTGCTGACCGATGCCTGCATCCAGATGAGCCGTAGCTTGTTGACATGTCCGAACCACAAGTGTTACACGTCCTGTTCCTCCACCCGATGTTGTTGACCGGCCATCTTTCCTGGACCCATTCCGGATGGCCTCTCAACTCCAAAGCCGCATACCGACCTTGGACACTATGGTAACTCACATGGTCATTCAAGAACTCTTCTTGAACGCTGAGACCAGGCTCCGACAATTACCTGTTCGTTCAGTGGGGCCTGAGGACAGGCTTCTGGAAACTGCTGCATCTCCATGTCAGGGTGTCCCTGTCCGATTTCCAATCGCTTGACTTCACAATACCCTAAGCTCCAAGACAGCCTGTTTCGAAGTTCCAACAACAACTCAGCAACGTACCTGCCGTCCTATCTGCCCTTGTATGCTAGATCATGGAGTGCGTGTCATAGAAGTGCACAAATTTCTTGAGAAATAGGACAATATCCAACGAGAGAGCACACTCGATCGGCTCCCCTTGATTACATCTCTGGTCTCTTGGTCCTTTCTTGCAACGATGTTGTCTTCCAAACGAAAAGCTTGTTGTATACTTCGATGGGGAGAGCAAGGTGAGGATTACTTACCCGAGCACCTAAGGAGATGAGACACGACCAACTTGAGCGCTTGCTAAGATTGTGTCCCATTGGACCTCTTGCGACATTAAGAGAACACTGTGCTTTTCTTCAGTCTCCGTAGGCGAAGACCAGTTACAACCTCGCGACCGACCCCTCTCCCATACTGACATAGTGTTGCTATATGCTATAAAAGTGTACAGTCGCTTTCTGAATAGGAGTGCGGCCATAGAGATGTCCAAGAACTACCTTGTCTCCATGGATCTCGCTCTGTTATGGAAACTGTTGTGCATTTCAATAGCAATCTGTGACTATCTTCAGTACAGGGGGAGGTCAGACGAAAGTAGGGAGAAGTTGGTAGGAGATAAGACAACGAAAAAGTCAAGAGCGACATGAACACTGGGGCATGCGCGAAGACCAGGTCAGTGAACCCGATTGTGTTCTGCTCAACTCCATGCTCCCAACCTCACTGAATCCGTCGTCATTGTCATCAGATAATGCTCGCTTGTGTTTACCCACCGTATCTCTTTCTCCTGGTTGCTTGTTGTCGGCCGTATGCTTCGAACAACGATTTCACCATCATTCTAGCTCTCGACACCACCCAATGCGTTGAGTCTAGCACCCTGGTGATTGCCAACTGCTCCACCTGGATCAACAGTCTGTATGCGTCGCATCGAGTGGGAAAGTGTATCCTCCTTTCAGTGTCACATCATGTTCCAGGATGTGCGTCCGGGCCTCCCATACCAGAAGTCAGCCGATAATCTATCTCAGAGGACGCGCACATGTCTGAGCGGAGTAGTAACGTGGATGTGTTATTTGCAGAATCGCTCTTCGTGGATCCTAGGAGCAATTCACATGCCAGAAACCCGGGTTGTATGATCACCATGGTGGCTAGGTGGCATGGTCCCAACAGCCATCGTCGCTACGATTCTCCACCATTTTGCATACCCTCTACCTGCGGATGATGAGCGAATCCCATTGCCCATTATCTATCACAGGCCATACAGTGTCTTAGTCCTATCAAGACATCGGTGTGCGCACCGTTTTCCATTGAGCACGTTAGTAGACTTTTGGATGATCTTGGTCGATCTGTATAGAGCGTTGACCTACGAACTTGCGGTATTTGCCTTGACTCGCATCAGTCTCAGCGCCGTGTAGTCACGTCTAGTCGCCGTACCATAGACGTTGTGCGGCGATAACCTTGCAGCGCTATTTGATCATCAGGTCCGGTCCGTGGCTGGCAGACTAGTCCAAGGGAGTCCCACAAGAACCAAAATCTCCGACAAACATTGCATCGCAATGCACAGTGCTCTTGAGATTAGGTACCACCTCCAAAGAGCGAGCTTGGAAAGCCAGGAGCCCAAAGGCATGGTTTAAGTTTCAGAAGGATGATGTTCTCAAATGGTGATATTCCAGCACTGCGCGACGACAAAAGCTCAAGCTCTGCAATCTCTGCATATAGAATCGTCCATATCATTGATATAATGCCGATCGTTCGAAATTTGCCCAGTTGAAACAATGGGCTATGTGCCAGTTTGTCGAGGAGGTTGTTGGTTGACCTTTGGACGATCTCTCCGGTCATCATACGCGTGTGGTAGAGTTCGGGTTCGAATGGTGACTGCATGCATCGGAACGTGAAGAAGTTTTCGCACCTCGATACGACTGACCGATGTTTCGTCTTATCAACGGCCAACTCAACCATCTACAGTTATCTAGGATCTACCCAGGATCTACACATAACGAGATGTGTGGTGGTCTGTGCAAGGGGTATCCACTTACTCCCACGTTCCCTGTCACTTCCCATGCGATGGCATAGAACAACGGTCGCTGCAAGATTGCACAGTCGTTGGAGAGTCTAGCAATAAAGTCCGCAGAGAGCCGTTTAGTTCATGACTCTCGGTGGAGCCCAGCTTGTTTCTGGGTAGGTATTGTGCAAATCTGCAGCTGCACGTACTACACCTTAGCACATGGCAAGGTGGTAGTTGCTTGCAGTACGTTACGTGTGCAATCGAACATCCTGACAGCTGGGATGTCGATGGAGTCATGGACCATGCAGTCTCATATCCTGGTTGACACACAAGCCATGCAGTTGTCTGTTGCTGTCCTGCTGCTCCACTTCTGACGTCTGATGTGATTTCGGAGCAGCGGGAGCCTCTCGTCCTGGTCATCTCTCGTCCAACTTCTCCATATCGTCGTCTGTCGTCCCACACGTCACCCCAGCTGCTTGCTCGACCGTCACAAAGTTCGAGGGGTCTTACAGCAAACAAGGCAAACTGTGAGGTAGGATCTAGCGCCGTGCATCCAATACAATAGAATGCTGCAAGGGATGGAATAAATTGCCCTTAGGATTCGATAAATCGTATATGCTGTCCTATTGTTTTCTTGCATGAAGGGGTTTATCTAAACTTTGCTCGCATATTGACGGCCTTGGCTTGGCAGCTCGCCTTGGATGCAGACGACGATCGCAAGATATCAAGGTCAACCCTCTCGCACGTATGAAATTACAGATCTACGTTCTTCTGTTTCGTTGACTGGTGGTAAGAGCATCGACTTCGTACCATTAGCCAACAACAACCCCCTTTTTTCTTGATGCATATGCATGTCCTATGACGGCATGTTTTTACGAAGTAACGAGGAACGCGCCGAAAGAGACTTTGGGACCTCGGACCACATGCGCAAGAACAGAGTTATCTGCAAACCACGCAGGTACATCTACGGCTACCGATGCCCGCCGGCTGTGGTGCAGGCTGAGACAGAAGAACTCATACAACGGTTGTCCCGACCATGACGTTGCAGCGGTATGTCTGTGCCTTGAGACACAACTCCATCAACGGTGATCACAAACCTCTAATCAATCGCAAAGTCGACATTGAATTAGGCACTACATATCGTATGTACCACGGTGGTGGGACTCGCCCAGGCTACTTCTGTTATACTGGGCTATCGAATATTGATTAAACTCCCCTATGATTTAAGCCTCCACGGTGCGGCGTGAGCAGCACATGCAGGTGCTACTTGTACAGGGTATTTGCACGTCCGATGGATAGCGCGCACATTCATGCGTCTGCATATTAAATTCAAGGATTACAGCAAATGGCAAGTGTTACCAAGGTCGAAATAGGCAGTCTGCAAGCCACACGCTATCCATCGGCTGCAGACACACCCTGTATTCGCTAGTGTGTAAACCTTCGGCAATCAAGTTTCTCGCGAAAATTCTACGGCCGTTCCGGCTCGCGACGCGGTGCTTGTCTACCGCATCGACTGGACTCGACTCGAACACCTGAAAGTGTTTCTGCTCAAAGACCACGGTCACACACCTCCTATTCAGCTCAGCTCATACGGGGGGAAAGCTGAGGTTTAATAATTTTCAAGCCCTCGTGCCTTGCGATTAATTTTGGCAAACCTAGAAACCAGCGCCTCTCTGGCCGCCATCAGCCTCTTCAGCTGCCTTTTCTTGCAGACCAAGTGCTTATGCACGGTACCTTGCAGCTAGTTCGCGGGCAAAGCCGCACGGACTGAGGACTAGCCGCCGAGCTTGATACAAAAAAGATCTTCAGAGCTGATGCTAAATCGGCGCTGGACGTGAACACTCCGGCGCTTCCATTTGGTTGACCAGGTTCGGCTCTCATTTCTCTGCCCTCGGATCTCTGCAGGGATACAGCTGTTTGTGTTAGTCAAGACACATACTGGAGGTGGTGCAGTCTGGCTGCTCCAGCTCAACATGAAACCTCGTCGTGTAGCCCTAGAGTATGCAGTGTTATTGACTCCAGGCCACTGATATCAGCTCTGCTAGCCTCACGTGTAGAGGTACGGGGACGTGAATAAGGTTAGTCTCAACTGATTGAGGCACGGACTGTGCACTCCAGGTGCTCGAAATGGCTTCGCTGAGGCCGTCGACTTATCCAAGCTCGGGTAGGCGTCCGCATATCTGCATTTCAAAGTGCTCAACCCAGCTGCAGACTCTGCAGCACGCACGAAAGGATGGATGAATTGGTCGATGCCCAGTTGCCCGATCAATTACCCTTTCAGAATCCACTTTGACCATTTGATCTTCGCAGCTATCTAGTCTGTCTGGAACTGGGACCCACGCTCCTTTACGCGTTCTAGCACATCGTTCTCCTGTATGCTTGTTTTCCTGGTCTTCTCCACTAAAGATAGCCATGTCTCAAGCAACCCTACGGCCTCAGCTGCAGAATCCGATCATGTCAAGCGAGTCACGGGCGTAAAGTTTGGGTTGACTGGCAAGGAACCGTTGAAGTGGGTGGTGTACCGAGCCAACGTGCGTGGTATCATCATGGGACTATTCTATTCATCCCTTTATACATATAGGCTCTCCGTGCGCCTCTCGTGGCTGGCAGTTGTATCCCTTACTTTCTTTAATTCCCTCGCTCCACAAGGTTGCGTGCTCAGAGTCCCTATCGTCCACACACATCATCCTCTACCATGGACAGGACTACAATCGCCAACTACGTCTTTCAAGACAAACCGTTAACGACAAGCAACCTTGAGGCTGCTCTTTCTAGTTGCTTAGATGCCGCCATGAACAACCCTTTTATCAACAAGACCAACCTCCTTGCCTCGATACCATTGTCTGCCGACACTGCTCTTGCCTCTTTACGGCTGCTCACTTCATTACTCGACACATTACCAGGATCCTGGCCAACATTCAATCTTTCATGCTGTTTCTCGAGACTATGGAATCTCCTACCCGAAGACGTGAAAGCGGGCAGGAACACGCAATATAACGCCCTTCTGGACACCTTATCACAACAGATGAAGAATACATATTCGGATGTCTGCTCTCTGCTCCCCGAATCAGACACTCCTGCAATCTATGGTGCTTCATCCTCAAACCCGCTTAGCCACAGGAAACTACATCAATTTGTGAGGGGTTTCAATCTGCCCACCAAACAGACTACTGGACGCAGATCAGTTGTTGCCTTGGCTCTACCGAACGGTCCCGTACTAGGATTGGCTCTTTTGGCCACTGCAACCTACTACACAGCAGCACCCGTGACAGTGGCTTCAGGACCGGAACAGTTCCAGAGCGATGTCATGCAAGCAGGAGCTAGTGTGGTCCTCGTAACTCGCCCAGATGTCCAAAGACTAGGACTGGATGGCTCTTGGGTCCGTGAGGCTGGCATCGAAGTGATCCTGGTTGAATCTAGAGCGGACTCGACTTTCGATATGATTTACAGTGACGGATCTCCTGTGGTCGCCAGCTCAAAATCCAAGCCCAACGAATCTGACGACATTGCACTTGTACTGTTCACATCAGGCACTTCTGGCAAGAAGAAGGTTGTTCCCTACACTGTTCACACTATCATTTCTGGTGTGGGATTCGTCATTGAGTCCTGGGGACTGACCAAGGACGACATTTGCATCAACATGATGCCCCTCTTCCACGTTGGCGGTATTGTCAGAAATTTGTTCGCTCCCATCATGGCTGGTGGCTCGACGATTTGCTGCCCAGCGTTTGATGCCAACCTGTTTTGGGATGTCGTTGAGGATCTGCAACCGACCTGGTACTATGCTTCTCCTTCGATGCATTCTGTCATTCTTGAAGAAGGTCGCAACCGCCCGTCAGCATTGGAAAACAGCAAGATGAGACTGATCTGCAACGCGGCTGGTGGTCTTCTGCCTTCGCTTGCATGCACATTACGAGACACGTTCAAGTGTATCGTTCTTCCGAGTTACGGTATGACAGAGTGTATGCCTATTTCAAGTCCACCTCTCAATTACCAGCTCGACCGATCTGGCACATCCGGAGTCAGCGTCGGGCCAGACATGGCGATTCTGGACGGTAACGACAGCAGACTACCCATCCAGATAGTCGGCCGCATCGCTGTTAGAGGTGCACCTGTATTTGGTGGATATCTAAAAGACGACGATGTGTTGGACACCTCATGCTTCACCGCTGATGGCTGGTTCGATACTGGTGACATGGGTTATCTGGATGCAGATGGCTACCTCTACGTGACTGGCAGAAGTAAGGAGGTTATCAACAGAGGTGGTGAACTTATCTCGCCCTTCGAAATCGAAGAAGCCGTCGTCACTGCTGCTAAGCGTGAGGGCAACCCCCTCTTCGGTCGCGTCTCCGCTGCTCTGGCGTTCTCGATGCCTCACGACGTGTTGCAGGAAGTTCCTGGTGTAGTCCTCGTTACCCCTCTTGGTGCTCGCCGTGCCGACATTAAGACTGTTCATGAAGCCCTGAAGGATTCCTTGAGCCAAGTCAAGTGGCCCAACTACGTTGTGTATATGGACGATCTTCCTAAGAACAACAACAAGGTGCTTCGCATCAAGCTTGCAGAGCGTCTTGGTCTGACCGAGATCACTGACGAAACACCTCTGGCTGATCGCCATTTCGAAGCAGCTTGCCCTCCTCCAAACACTCCTCTCAGCACCCGTATCGGTGGTTCGATCTGTTCCTTCGACGCAGCCTTCGTATCTCGCAAACTTTCGTCGGTCTTCGGCATGGATATTGACATTGCTGTAAGAAAAGCGTCTCACGATGGATACCCAGAAGCTTTCCTCGCTCCTCGCAAGAATTCAACCATCACGCCAGTTATGTCGAGCTACCCTAGCTTTGACTCACTTCTCCGCGCTGAGCTCGATGGATATCTCATTCCGAGTAAACTGCACTGTCTCGACGTTCCCTTGCCTAGAGACAGAGAAGGCTCTGTTGACAATGCTCAGCTGGAGACTCTGATCGAAGCTGGTCCTGACGAGATTGATGGCGACATGACCCAGACCGAAGCCAAGATTGCTGAAGTCTTCGTTCGCATCCTCTCTTGTGCTGCTTCTGAGCTTACTCCTGACTCGGACTTCTTCGCTTTGGGAGGTGACAGTCTTCGTGCTGGTCGCTTGTTGTCCGAACTTCGCAAAGAGTTCAAGGTTCGCCTGCCTATCGATTTGCTCTTCGTGCACAGCAGGATTAGCGCTTTGGCCCACAACATCGACGAAATGCGTGGTCCTACAGACGAAAAGCATGCCGCTGCTCAAACCGAGCAGGCTCCTGTCAACTATGGCTGCGAGAAGACATACAGCTCGACCAACCCTATTGTCCTCTTGGTCCAGCTTTTCCCCATCGGTCTGCTATATCCCATGAAGCGTGCATTCACTTGGACTTGTTTCATGTACATGCTCAGTGCCACGCGCGACTGGATTACTTCGACTAGACTTATTGGACGTCTCTTCAACCTGATCCTCGCTCTTGGTATCGCTAAGGCCATCACTTTGGTTGTCTGTCCCATTCTTGCCATCTGTCTCAAGTGGATTATCATTGGTACATACAAGGAAGGCATGTACCCTATGTGGGGTCCCTACCACACGCGCTGGTGGGTCACCGACAAAATCGTCACGATTCTCGGAAAGGGTTTCTTCGGTTCATCTGAATTTGGAACCACTCTGTACTACCGTTTGATGGGAGTAAAGATTGGCAAGGGCGTCAAGATCGCTAAGCGTGCAGTCATTCGTGAGTTCGACCTCGTCACTCTTGAGGACGGAGCAAACTTGGACCAATGCATCTGCAGAGGTTTTGGTGCCGAGCAGAACACCAGCATGTACCTCGGTCATGTTCGTGTAGGCAAGGCAGCAAGTGTCGGTCTCACATCTATCGTCGCTCCTGGAACGTCAGTGCCTGACAATGCATGCATCGGTCCTAACTCGTCGAGCTGGGAGGCCGATGATGCCAGCGAAGAATTCCGCGACTTGTCTGCCAGCAAGATTCCTGGTGCCCATCCCATTCTGTCTTTCTTGTTCATTACTCCCATCTCTTTGCTCGTCACTCTCTGCAAGAGCGGTCCCTGGATTGGTGGTCTGGTTGGTCTTGTTTTGACGCAGCCCAAGCCTACTTCGGACAAGGTCATGTCAATCATCTTGTGGTTTGCCGTTCCCCATCGTATTGGTTGGCATTTCGCTGCAAAGATTTTCAGTGCCGGCGCAGCTCCTCTCACGTGGTTCTTTGCTGTTTGGGTCATCAAGAAGATTCTGGATATGACCATCGGTAAACTTACCCCAGGACCGGCCCAGTCCAGATCGCAAGCCCAACGTTTCCGTATGGCCGTGCTCAAAGCCGTTGCACCACCTGCAGCATTCCACAGCGTCACTGAGCTGTTCGGTGGTCATTACGAGGCAACGTCAGTTCTGTATCGTGCCATGGGTGCTAAGGTTGGACAACGTGTCTATTGGCCTGGAACTGGACCTTCGTTCCAGGACTTCGATCTCCTCGACATCGGAAGCGACATCGTCTTCGGCTCTCGCTCTCATCTTGTAACGTCCGACGGCACTGGCAGTGATTACGTCCGGGTCCAGGATGGTGCCATGATTTCTGATCGTGTGGTGCTTCTGCCTGGTGTCACCGTCGGCAAGAAGAGCATCCTTGGTAGCGGTGCCTTGACCCGCAGAAACAAGTACTACGAGCAGGAGACAGTCTGGGTTGGAAGCAAGGCCGGCGAGGCTGTCTGCCTCAGTGGCAACAAGCGCTCTGACCCTTCTGATACTGCTAACGCGCAACACGGCATGCCCAGCCTGAACAGCACTACCAACTCCAGCAGTGTGACTTTGAGCGAGAAGGAGAAGATTGACAACGAGAAAGCAATTCAAGAAGGTGTGCTGAGCAGCAGTTCATCGATGACGATGGCCGAGAAAGAGCAGGCAGCGGCATCTTCGTCACCTTTCGGTCGCGCCTTCTACGAAGGCCAAGCTCCCTACCACGTTTTCGGTCCTTGGACAATCTTCCTGTACTCAACCTTCACAACCATCTTTGTCGCCTTCTACTGGAACATCTCGTCCATTGGTGCCCTGCAACTGGTCGCCAAGCTCATCAAAACTGCCGACCCCGTCCACAACCCTGACACTCCCTACCGTCCCGTTCTCATTTTTGCCCTCTTCGCCGCTTTCATCGCCGTCCTCCACACTGTTCAGGCTGTCCTTGCTCTTGCCATCGTTGTCGCTGCCAAGTGGATTCTTCTCGGTAGACGCCAGGTCGGCAACTACGACTGGGACAAGAGCAGCTACTGCCAACGCTGGCAGTTATTCCTCACCATCGAGAAGCTGCGTCGCCAATGCTATGGCGGCGCTGGTGTCGTCGGTCTCCTCACCGGTACCCACTTCGCTGTCATGTACTTCCGCGCTCTTGGTGCCACCATCGGCAAGGACTGCTCCCTCTTCTCGGGCGGTCTGCCATCGCTGATGTTCACTGAGCCCGATCTTCTCACTCTTGGTGACCGCGTTGCTGTTGATGATGCATCCTTGGTTTCGCACATTAACTCTCGTGGTGTCTTCAACCTCAACCCCTTGGTTGTTGGTGACCGCAGTGTACTCAGAAGCGGTTCGAGACTGTTGTCTGGTGCCAACATGGGCCAGGACACTATGCTGCTCGAACACACCCTCGTCATGGCTGGTGATGTCGTCGACGATGGAGTCACATACCAAGGATGGCCTGCTGAGGGCTTCGAAGGCCATCGTGCACCTCTTCGCAATGGCTCCGTCACTCTCGTGGCCGAGGCTTAGAACAATCTTTCATGCCTCTCCTTTTTCTCATTCTGTTTATTGTTTTTCGTCCTGTCGAGTTCCGATTGGCATATACCCTCACGCGCAGAATTTCTTTCACATCGTTTTTCTTTTGCATATCATTGTTTGTTCTCAGCCTGTTGATACAAACCACGTCATTTCTTTCATATCTTAGCCTGTCCTCATGATTTGCTAGCAAGCGTTAGGTGTTCCATATAGACTGGTTGTCACATAGACCCATATCATAAATTGCTCCTTTCCATCTTACAAGACCTTGCATTCTGGTAACATGTGATACACTTGGATATATCTTCCTGTCACAGTCTCTTTCCTAAGCCAACTACCCAGTGCTAGTATGCTATCAAAATGCACAATTACTTACCGAACTAGATGATTGACCATAGAGATAGATCCAGAGCAGTATCTCTCCTTGGACGTTGTTTCGATTCAACAACACTGTGTGTCTATATACTATACTATGAACTCGTGCCGCTCGAGGAGAAGAACGGCAGGGCGGAACGTATACTGACAATACTGTACCACATCGGCAGGATATGCACCGACGCCGAGCTGCTTCCAAATTCTTTTCCCGAACCCCGAGGCAACATCTTTCTGCTGACCCCTTCCCTCAAAGTGCTGATCATGATCACTGTAACTTGTCTCTGGAGAGGAGCGACCATTGAGATACGGACAAGTTGTTACATACCTTGTGTTTTTGGGTAGAAATACTACACGTCGAGGATGGCTGAGCGGTGCCGGACTTCTTCTCGGCGAAGAAGTGCGAAGTCGCTGCAGGCGCTGATCTTGGTAACAATTCTTCGGCATCCCAATCGTTTTGCCGCAGAAGGCACTACACTCGTCCTGTATTGACCTAAATCATGTCTCTGACTCTTAAGTATACATTCATTTGAATCTGCTGTCAAACGATCTCTTCGTTTTATCCAACGACATTTTGAATCCTCTATCTTACTACAAATCTATGGGAGCAAGGCTTCAATCAATCTCCCAACAATCGATGCATCATGGACGCTTCAACTGCAGCGCCGCCGATAGCCAAAGAGAGGTTCATGCAAGGAATGGATCTGCCAAGCTGGCATAAGTTTGTCATTCTTTTCACCGCCAGTTTCATGTGCTTGGCCACCACATTCTCGAGCACATGTCTATACCCAGCAACCCCAGAGATAGCGGCCGAGTTTGGGACCACATCCGAACACATCAATGTCACCAATGCTGGAGTGCTACTAGCCATGGGATCGTCTAGTTTTATCTGGGCACCTATTGCTAGGACACTAGGCAGAAGGACGGCCTACAATGGTGCTATCGCCATCTTGTTTTTATGCTCGATTGGCACGGCGCTGTCGATCAATATGACCATGTTTACGGCTATGAGAGTCCTTGCTGGTTTCGAAGGCACGTTTAACATGGTTGCGGGTAAGCTCATACCACACCTTGATCTAGCTTCAGAAACCTGACATGTCTATAGGCCAAACCATAATAGCAGATATCTTTGACCAACGGAGAAGAGGCACCGCTGTGGGCTTCTTCATGGTTGGCTCTGTCCTGGGACCTGCATTAGGCCCTCTAGTGGGCGGCCCAACCACATCAGACCACCGACAAACCGAGTCTCAAGCTTTGGGGCAAGTCTCAAATCGAGATGCTCAAAGTGTTTACGTTGCTCGTATATCCAAATATCTTCTTCGCGGTACGTCTTCTGCTTCCTCCATCGCTAAAGCCTGTCGTGTATCTGTGACTGTGGAAATGCACAATTCTATCAGGACATGGAGAAATATCCACGGAGAGGGGGTTTATTGATGGCTCTCCATGAACACGACTCGATTCTCAAAAAGACTGTGCATTTCTATAGCTTACCACAAAAGGGCCAGACGTGACTCAAATAGACAATGGCTGACATGTGACTCAGGACCTTGCTTGTGGCTTACTTGCCTGGACCCAATACTCTCTGTTGGCCGCACCTCGTCACTTGATCAATCCTCGTTTCAACCTTACATCACCTCTGGTATCTGGCCTCTTCTACATTTCTCCTGGAGCAGGCTTCCTACTAGGTGCCATTGCAGGAGGCCGTTTTTCCGACATGACCATGGCCAAAAAGATCATCGAACGTGGTGGGAAACGTGTTCCTCAAGATAGACTCAACAGTGGTCTCATTGCTTTCTTCCTCATTATACCTGCGTCGCAATTGATCTACGGATGGTGTCTGCAGTACGATGTCGGTGGCTTGGCACTCGCCATCGTGGCTGCCTTTTTCACGGGCTTTGGTCTCATGGCTGCCTTTAGCTCGCTAAACACTTATTGCGCTGGTAAGTTCAGCATTTCCCTCATGTAACCCCATTCTTGGATTCTCGAACTGATGTAATCTATGGTTCAGAAGCGATACCCGAACAGCGCACTGCAGTCATTGCATCCAAATACTTTATCCAGTACATCTTTGGCGCATCGGGAAATGCGGCCATCGTGCCTTTGATTGATTCCATTGGGATCGGGTTAGCTGCGACAATAGGCGTTATCTTGTGCATTTGTGGTGGAGTTTTGGTTTGGATGCTTGCAAAGCATGGTGGTTCGATGCAGGCGTACATCGATGCGAAGTTAGGTCATGTAGAGGAGACTGATGACGAAAAGTAAGGGATAATTATGGAAGAATGCATTCATGATCTGCTGCGAGCAACACACAATGAGATCGAGCCTGTTGACAGCTCTTGGATTAGTCTGTTGCAGCGACTAGAGATGAATCAGATTCCTAACCGTCGCTTGACCCTGTAGGTCACCGACAGTAGGTACTACCCCTGCTCCTATCTCATATACCCGCTCTCTCCAGATGACCTGCAATGATTCGAGTCTGCCATCGAAACGCACCAACTCATTACATTGACACGCGTGTCCATTGAGAGCGCGAAAAACATGCGCTCTCGGTGGAAATGCCCTGATCAGACAATTTATTGTGCATTTTGATAGGCTTTTGTCGTCAACTCAATGCTTGGGAGATACCTCATCGCCTTGGTATTGTGTTGAACCTCGCCAAATCATTGTCTTGCAGTAACAGGCGCCACCCAACCTGCTCTCTTTGGATAAACCCCGGATCTAGACACAACTTTGTATTTCTACAGTCATACGTCTAACATCACTCTCTGCTCGGGGAGACAATGCATGGACGTATGCCCTCCTCTCGGCTAACGTCTCTCCCAATATGGAGAGCAGCAATACTTTTACTGTAGAATCACACGATACTGTCAAGGGACAGAACAACAGTCAAGGAGAGTTGGCATCCATCGATTCACATTAGGCACAGTCTTGGTTTGAATGATAAGCACGACGAAAACGAAGGCAGCAAGGAAGAAAGAAATGAGGCAAGCCTCCAAGTTTGAATTATCGTACATAAAAAATCGCAATGTGCGGGATAAAGGAAAAAGAAATGAGAGAGGGGTATCGAGAAGAGAAGTAAAGGGTTTAAAGGAGCGACTGGATGCGTTTTGGTGGGAAAATACTGCTGGAGCTTAGGAGTGAAGACAAAGGGCAGCATGATCCTGCGCTGCCCTGGTCGTTTGTGAAAGGTATTGAGACTGTGTGTCCAACAAAAAGAATCAAGTAGCCTTCCAGGCTTGATGATAGGTAGTAAGCACTGCGAAGATCATATTAGCCACTGAGTGCATGAGGAGAGAAAACAAATTGTGACTTACAAGACAGTAGTTGGCGTTGCGACATGGCATCCTCACTGGCACATTGTATAGAACCTTCTCCCTGGACTAAGTCGCAGATCACACTGTGCGGCATCTCCTGTCTATCCAAATCGGGAATGAAGGGAGGACCGAGGTCCTTGAGGTGAAACTTGGAATTGAAAGACTTTTGGATACTGCTGTGGCGAGCAGCCGCGGTAAAGATAAGGTGGCCAGTACTGTCGATCTCAATCCAGCGTCGCTTCCAAAGCATTGTGTCTGGGAACTGCACATTGAAATCTCCAATTGACACTGGAGGAGGGACGTCGGCGATAGAATCCGGTCGAGGCTTGGATGCTGCGACCGCAGCGACTGCTGGATTGCGAGCGATAGCTGGGGGTGCAAGATCAGACTTTGATTCCTGAACAGTTTCGGGAATTGTGGTGACGGCTGCGGGGCTGGTCGGGCCTGATCGAGTAACCGAGGTGGGAGACATGGGCTCAGACGGTGTGGTCGTGATTGAGGGCACCTGTGGAGGACTCTTCTTCTTGTCCTTACCAAGATGAGAGATGCGCTTGAAAAAGCGACTAGTGCGACTCGTCTTATCCGGGCTGTTGTCGAGGGGTGGCATTGTCATACTCTGCTTGAGTGCGTTCTTCTTTGGACTGGCTGGACCGTTCAAGCTCTTGAAAGATTTGCGATCGAACGATTTGCGTCTACCAGTGGCGCTGGTCTCGACTGAGCCGCGCGACGTCACGCCATCTCTGCTGTGCGGCGACATGACACTGTCATGTTCTCCCTGAGACTGTTTGGAGGTAGTGACAATGGGGGCGAGAGGAGTGGAGTTGTCAGCCTGTGCCGAACGCTGGTGGTTGAACAGGAGGGGTGAAGCCTGGAGTTCGGGTGCATTGAGCGGCTCTCCTGCACGCGGAACGCGAACGATGCGTGCGGTGACCGAGACTGAATCACGATTGCTCGATTGTGCGCCTCTGATCTTTGGATTCGACGGGTTGGATGCTGTCGCGGCAGGCCAGACAGATAATTTGCCAACGTGTCTTCTCTCGACGCCTCCAGTAGCTTGAGGTTCGGCGGATTGGTCAATATACGAACTCTTGCGTTGTGCGATGGTCGAGTTAGCAGACAGCTTGCGGGAGCCAGGAACAACAGGTGGACTTCCATCTCGGGTCGACTTTTCGGCGAGTGCGGCGATTCTTGCAGATATGCCAGAAGACACATTCGTCTTGCGCATGAGGGTTCCTGAATCCGTTGTTCTTACCGAAGAAACTGATGGCGTTCTAGTCGGAAGGACGGATTGCGGTTCAAATGAAGGCAGCAACAACTCAGGAGCAATCTGGCGCTTGTCCAGAGTGTCACCGACAGAAGGCACGAGCGGAATCGATTCTGTAGACACTGCTGTGGTGGTCGAGTTGGATGACTTGGCAGAGCGTGAGCTCGGGCGTCTCGGGGGGAAGAAAGGGCTTGCAGGAGACTTTGACATAGCGATAGGGGTGGCTTGCTCGAAAGTAGCAGTCTGAAGCTCATCCATGAAGTCGTCGTCTGCAAGGAACTTGTGCTCAGAAGTGTGACGTTCGAAGCGTACTTGGATCTGCAAAGGTTCCAGCAGACCCTTACGGCGTCTCTTCTGTGGATCTTCTGAACTAGCCTCAAGCTCTGGCTCAAAGCTGTCGCGCTCTTGGGGAGCCTCGGATGCAAAAGTGGGAATTGAGTCGTAGGCCTCTGGCTGGGGTTGGTTGTCAGAGATCGTGGAATGCACCAAATTCTCAGTCTCTCGAGTTGCTGCCAGGTTGTCGGCAGCAGTATGGTCCCGAGCTTTAGTGACAGTGTTAACCACAAGTGATTCTGTAGGCTCTTCCACCATTGCAGCTGGTCCGTGCGCAGGGATATGTTCCTGGTTGTGAATAAGGGGCTCGCCTTTGTCAGTCTTCGATGCCGGTTCTGGCTCAACAAAGTCTGGCGTCAGAGCTGTGTTGTCCAAGTTTGTACTAGCAACGACCTCCTCGATGGGTTGTTCAGTAGAATTCGTCAAGAGGGTCTCTGCTTGTCTCTCTTCTGCGATAGGTCGGGCGTCGGATGATTCCAGGGGCGCTTCAGCCACCGAGTCCAAATCTTCTTGCACAAGTGAAGGTAGGATTTCCTTGGCGGCAGGGGGTTGTGCTATATCGATGC
>JALPCE010000407.1:0-17084 GCA_026538705.1 Aureobasidium sp. GC_Fusr_1 | reverse complement strand
AGCAGAGCGACGACTAGCAATACGAGTATTAACCTTGCTTAATAGCCTCTCTTCCTTAAGCATGCGGCATATCGTCGATTTTGATACTTCTATGTCGAATTCGCACCACAATTTAAAGGCTAGCTCCTCCTGCCATAGGTCGTTCCTATGCGCAAGCAGCTCTATAGCGTACTAGCGTACTATTGGTGTTATTTTGCGACGACGGCCTCGCTGCTTAACGGCATTAGAAGGCTTCCTTACATGGCCGAGAGCCTTAAAGTTACGCTGCATCTAGTAGAGCGTGTTTTGAGAAGTATGAGGCAGTACTTGAAGCACTGTATTAACATCGCAGTCGTCGCGGAACATGGCCTTAACCAGTGTTTTATTATGCTCGCTAAGAGGCATTAAGCTGAGCTAGTTTATCGCCATACTGCAGCGTTAGCAAGGGCTCTAAGAGGCTTTAAAGTTGATGTATACTAATAGAATAACGACCTATAGCTATTACTATAGCTATTGGAGCTGGTAGAGCTGTATATAGCTGTATAGATGATGAATTAGCAGGTAATTAGCTGCTCTGAGCATTAAGATCAAAGTTGGGGGTGGCAAATTTTAATGAATTTTGAAACCGAGAATATCAACTCCACAACTCGGTCTTCACCCCCGCATCTGGATCCTCGTTTACGAACTGCACGCTTGAGTCTAAGTCCGGTATACAATATACGTACGGGGACATGAGCTTGATCGACACATTAACATCTTTCTTTACTCTGTTTGAACTTACTACATGAAACCACAAGGACCTCTCATCTGACTATGGATAATTCGAAACAACAATCGGCTATGACCATAGAGCACGAAGAGATAGCGCTCGTCCATAGTACTACTCTAAGCACAGTCGACCAACCTGTCGAAGACTATTCCGTAGGAACTAAGACCTATGTGGCCATCTTTGCCTTGGGTCTGGCCAATTGTTGTGCTACATTCTCAAACACCACCAACACCATAATCACATTCCAGGTCATGAGCGTTGGTAGAGCAGCTAACGCAAGCTGGATAGCAAACTCCAACTTTCTCTTGACGCTCGCTTGTGGGCCGGTATTCGGATCGTTGACCGACAGGCTGGGCAAGAAATGGTTCATCGTGGGCGGATGCGTTGTCGGGGTAGTCGGCTCTTTCGTGTCGTCCTCGGCGACAAGTGTTTACAGAATCATTGGTGGGAACATCTTGACTGGTATAGCTGTGAGCCTTTGCGTCACGAGCAATCTTTCAATCGATGCTGACTCGAGTTGTAGAATGCTGACTCGAGTTGTAGAATGCTGGATGTATTGTCTCCATCGCTGCCAACCAAGAGATTACGCCAAACAAATTCCGACCGTATGCTTTCGGATTTGCAGTGCGACACCTAGTCTTTGCTCACTATGGAGAAGGCGCTGACGGTCGATAGCAAACGATAAACAGCATCGCTGCAATTGCTGGAACCTTCAGCGCCGCTCTATTCGTCAAATACGCGACATGGAACTGGAGTTTTCGCCTCAATGTCAGCCAAAGCTACACTCGCTTGACCCTAACACCATGACTGATGAGAATTATCAGGTTATCATGTATGCCATCTCTGGGATTTCCGTCCTTCTTTCGTACAAGCCTCCACCCCCAGCGATCCGATGCGCTGGAACTTGGGGGACATTCTTTCAAGAGTTGACTATCTCGGGATAATCCTGCTAGCGGGATCATTGGCAAGCAGTATGTGGCATGAATTTAGTCGATTTTAGCATTACTGACCATTCAAGTTGTCATTGCACTCACATGGGGCGGCACTACCTACGCCTGGAGCTCTGGAGTCATCATCGGTACACTCGTCGCGGGATGTGCTGGCCTTGTCGGCTTCGGGTTGTTCGAGTACAAGGTCCAGAGATCGAACGGCATACTGGATCATCGTCTATTCAAGACTTTGAACTTTCCTATCCTTTGCTTTGTCTGCTTGGTTGATGGTATGCTTCTCCTTGGCATCAACGTGCTTTATGCACAAGAAATTGCCGATCTATTTGCGAGTGACTCGGTACGTATTGCGGTCATCTTGATTCCTTACCTAGTTACCTCCACTGTAAGATGTATGCCTGCCGGTTGGATCATGGGTAACACTCACTCATATCGGATCTTGCTGGTTGCGGCTCTTCTCTGGTGCTCGCTGTTCACGGGTCTCATGGCTCTGGTTGATGCTTCACGACTGAAAATGGCTTTTGCATTCTCTACGCTCTTTGGACTCGGTACCGCTGTAACCACCGTCATTCCTAGTACGTATTTGTGAAGATGTAATCACATGCCCATTTCGCTCACACCTTCAACAGTCGTTGCTCTTGGACTTTCTGTACCCTCCTTTTTGCTCGGTACTGCAGGCACCTTGAGCATCTCCTTCCGTGCTTTGGGTGGCATTGTCGGTATCACCATCTTCACTGCCATTTACGACAATAAGGTCGCCGTCAATTTGCCAAAGGAAGTAGGCACCGTCATACTCGGTGCAGGCTTGAGTAAACAAACGCTCCAACAAATACTCGCCGCTCTATCGTCCCAGGCTCCGGCTCAGGTGTCCCTCAACCATGTCCCTGGTCTACCCGCTAAGCTCATCGGACCCATCTTGAATGCTACCACGGTGGCTTCGGCACAGTCTTGGAAGTTCGTCTGGGTTGATATCGCGTAAGTCGTGTACCTCCAAGAAAGCCTCCCCAAACCAGTCAGGAATTGATGTGCTCTCTCTAGTTGCATCACTCTGGTGAATGCTATCGCTTGCTGTTTTTTGGCCTCGGTCAAGTCGCAAATGACCTAAAACGTTGAGTCGGCTCTCGAGCGCAGCATCACTCGTGAGACTCAGATGAGCAAGAAGCTCGTCAACCCGCAGTGAGGCCTATCGGTTGCGGCGCAGTACCCGTTGGTGTGCATTGTACATATCGGTCAGTTAGTCTATTGTGGCGTTATCATGTGTATTGATTATCTCTTGAAAGATCCTGTCGCCAGCTTCCAAACGGGGGAGATGTCTTCTAGTGACCTGTCAAGGCTTGGGGGTTGTATTCGGCTGGAGGAAGTGTCAGGTTATAGTAATGGTTCAGGACGTTTTTCGATCAAAAGCAGTGAATGACAGTCGATTATCAAGATTATCTAATTCAGTACATGGCACTAATCGACCTGAGTATACAATGCCACCATTTCTCCAATATCTCTCGTGCAGTCCACATATTTGCCTTTCAAAACCTCCGCCCTGCCAGATGCCAAATAGACACACGTCCAAGCTGGCAGCGAGATATCGAACTTCGGTCTCTTCTCCTCCAGCTTCTTCATGTGTCCGATGATGTACGGTGCTTCTCTGTGTGTCTTCTCAGGAAAGCCCGTGGTATGTAGAGATGTCTCAATCTCGCCTGGATGAATGCTGGATGTCGAAATTCCTAGTACTCGATCATCAGTATTGTGCTGATAGGCGAAGTATGGCTTCTACATGATTATAGTCTTACTATTCTCTGAGCCGGGACTTTCAATTCTTGCCATCTCATCCAGTTCTACTTGGAGGACCGCGGCAAATCTGGTGATCGCGGTTTTGCCCGCCCCATAACTATTCCTCGGATCAGTGAACCACCATATCATACAGAGATTTTTTTACGTACGCTGATGTCCATGGAAGATCCTATGGCAGGTCAGTAGAATATCATCTCTGATCATAGTCGGTGGACTTACGGCAATCGCTGCTCGGGAAGAGGTGTAGATGATGGTTCCAGAGTTCCGCTCACGCATTTGTCTAGGAAGAGGTCAAGTACATTCTCAATGGTCCAAGGCGTTTCACTTACGGGAGAATGAGTCGTGTCAGCTCAGTAGGAGACTTGAGGTTGATCTCTAGCGAGTACCACCTGTAATGGCATAAGGAAAGAAGAGCATTTGGGATTAGGGTCCGCGTACCAATCTTCTGGCTCGGTCATTGTAAAGGGCATGAACGCTGCTAGTGGTCAGCAAGGGACAAAGTGGGGCGCGTCGTTATCAACTCACTGTTCGTGCCGGCATTACATATCAGAAAGTCGATGATCCCTAATTCCGTATTTACCTTCTACCTGTAAGCCGCCTTACGACTAGATTCGAGAACTGACAGGAGTACACCTTTTCTACCAACATCACAAGATCGCTATGCTTGCAGCCATCCGCAACTACGCCAATGACTCTCACTTCTGGGCAAGAGACAGCAATATCTTTGGCACTCTTCGCAACCTCATCGACGTTCCTTGCCGTGACAGCTCCATGCGGTCAGTGGATACATCTTGAGATTTGTCATGAAGTCCTTACCCACGTGATATCCTGCTTCGGCGAAGCTGAGAGCAATCTCCTTGCCTATTCCACGTCCAGAACCTGTCACTAAAGCCACTTTTCCATGTGCTGCGCTTTGAAAACGACATGAGTTGATCGCGGGATAATCTTGCGCAGTCTGTCGAAGCGTGAGGTTTCCCAATGACAAAGGCGCAGTCGCATTTCCGGGCGGCGCCATGGTGCTATGCGTACAGAGTTGTCCTTGATCAAGTTGAGGCGATGTTGCAGGAGAGTTGATGAGTTGATGAGAAATGAGAAGGTGGGGATTCTCATGTCTCCACAACGGCGTGATGGATCAGGGTGTGGAGATCAGGACCCCGCACCCGACTGTTGCCCACATACAACATGACAGCACATCCCAAGGACATGAGCATCACGAACATAACTGCTGCTTCCTTCATCACCATTTATCACCGTTGATCACCTCCAGAATAGTCTCTCTGAACAAGTCCCATAGATGGAAGAACCAAGAAGGGAGACCAGCTCGGCCAAAATTCCCGATCTATTCCCGGACGCCGTCTACCATAAACTCACGCCAGCGTCTGAGCATTCGCTCTTCAACTACAATGGATTTAAGCCGGGCAAAACGATACTCAAGAAGGGTCATGTCAAGGCTATCGGCTATCGAGCGTTTTCTCAGGATGTGATTTACGATCGAGACTTGGCCATTCAAGTAAGAGATGGTGTAAAACTCTTTGCCGATGTCTTCCGCCCTGCAGACTCAGACACACAGCCTGTACCTGTGATCATTCCATGGAGCCCTTACGGCAAAACTGGAACGGGCCCTCAGAACTACGACTTTATGGCACCATATCGTGCGGGCATTGCCAAAGACCGTACCTCTGGCTACGAGAAGTTTGAAGTAGGAATATCCACATGTTACCAATAAGTATCTCGCTGACTTATTGATACAGGCTCCAGATCCTGCCGAGTGGTGTGATAGAGGGTACGCGATACTCAACATCGACGCTCGTGGGGCTGGTTGTTCCGAGGGCGATCTGGCTCATTGGGGCTTACAAGAAGCGGAGGATATTTACGATGTCATAGAGTACATCTCCAAGCAGCCATGGTGCTCTGGTTCGGTCTGCATGGCGTTAGTGAATCAGGACTTTGATTACGGCAAAGCTATACTGACACCGGATAGTGGTAATTCATGGTTGTCAATGGCGCAAGTCAATTTTGCCTCAAGACTCTCGCACCCTGCACTGAAAGCCATAGCGCCTTGGGAAGCGCAGACTGACTGCTACCGACACTCCGTCGCCCGCGGAGGCAGACCTCACATCCAGAAGTTCCACGAGATGATCAGAGGCGGCTTTGCTGGTAAGTACAAAACGCAAATTGTAACTACAGAAACTGACTGCCTGATGACAGGCCCTGGTAGAGTTGAACTCGTTGCTCCTATGATCTATAAGAGACCGTTCTACGATGACTACTGGGAAGCAAAACGTTTCCCCGTCGAGAACATCAATGATATACCGATGTACCTCACCGCATCATACTCGTGAGTTTCCTTTTCGAGAGAGAGTAGCTGGATAGCGCTGAAGATGATTGTAGATCAATGTTGCACACGCACGGATCTTTTGGCACCTTCAGAGATGCAAAGACGAAAACGAAATGGCTGCGCGTTCATCCCTATCAAGAGTGTGAGTTAGAGTGCTATAAGCGATGTTCGACAGACCTGACAAGAAAAGGGTATGATATATACCGACCTGAAATCAACGACGAACTTCAAAAGTTCTATGACCGCTACTGCAAGAGCGTTCAAAATGGTTGGGAGAAAGATACACCGCCGCTGAGGCTGTCTCTGCTTGGCTTCGAGAGCGACGGCAGTAGCTCTCGGACAGTCCTCGAAAGAGTAGAGGCAGAATGGCCTCTGGCAAGAGAAAAGCAACTAGAGCTTTATCTCGATGCTTCCACAATGCAAATGTCCCATCAGCCGGTTTCCGACGTATCTTCAGTCAGTTACGACGGTCACAGCCTTGATGCTTGTGCGGTAAGAGAAGATCACTCAATATGAACCTCCCACAAACTGATCAGTACGCAGGACTTTACGTACTATTTCCAGCAAGCAACAGAACTGGCTGGGTATTCAAAGCTCACAATACACGCATCATGCAACGATCACGACGACATGGACATCGCCTGCCAGATTCGTAAAATCGATGCATCTGGCCGACCGCTCCGACATCTCAACTATCCAGTCCCCGTGACCATAGACGAAGTCGACGACTTTAACACGGCAAAAACCCTAGGTCCTCAGGGCTTTCTCCGCGCTTCGCACGCTGTCACTCTGGATTCTAGCAGATCTCGCGGTAATGACCTCTTCTATAAACACGACCGTCGACAGGCCGTCACCCCTGGTGAGATCGTGCGCTTGGAAATCCCTCTATGGCCTATCGGGATGGTTTTTGCAAAGGGCGAAGGCATAATGCTACGAATCAGTGGACATGACATGTCATTGCCTGAAACTAATCTTTGCATCTTAACCGAACCGGAGGATGAAAATGTGGGCAAGCATGTAATACATACTGGTGGGAAATTTACCTGTATGTTATCCGTACCTACAGTCTAGGTCTATATAAGGTAGGAGCGGGCGGAGACGAGCCCATCACCAGCATCCACAGTGCCATTTCGTCGAGACTCTGACTTTGTCGGCCGGCTAGAATTAGATCTACTACATCAGCGGTTATCGTTCCCCGCGGCAAGAGTCGCGCTCTTTGGAACAGGTGGTATAGGGTAGGATACAGCTCTGGTTCGATGTGTTTTTTCTGTGCTGACATGCTGTAGAAAATCTCAACTGGCCATTGAATACTGTTATCGTCTGCGGGAGCAATCGCCAGACACTTGGGTACTATGGGTCCATGCAAGCAATGCTGCTCGTTTCAACAGCAGTATACGAGACGCCGCCGACCAGCTTCAGATCGCCGGATGGGAGGATCCAAAGGCAGACATCATACAGCTTTTCCAAGGTTGGCTCCGAAATTCAGGGAATGGCAAGTGGCTACTTATCTTAGACAATGCAGACGAGGCCAGCTACCTTCTGCAGCCACGTGAGGAGATGTCGGACAAGATGAGTGGCAGCGGCGCGTATGTCGGCGAAAAAAGGCTCTTTGACCACATACCAATTTGTCCGCACGGTTCAGTCATTGTAACGACAAGAAGTCGAGAAACGGCGGCGGCATTGGTTGACGACGCTGATATCGTTACGGTCGAACCGATGGTTGAAGAGCTTGCGCTTCGTCTAATAGAGAAGAAACTTGGACCACAGGAGGATGATACAACTGCAAAGCAGCTTGTGGCTGCACTGGAGTATATGCCGCTCGCCATCTCTCAAGCTGCCGCCTACATCAAGCAGCGAAGCACGAGATCATCGGTGCAACAATATCTCGAAGAGTTTGAAAACAGCGAACGGTCGCGGACAAGACTCCTGGCTGTCAACTCGAGAGAGCACCGCCGGGACAAGGAAGCAACAAACTCAATCACCATGACCTGGCAGATCTCGTTTGAGCACATACGCCGATATAGAGAGTCTGCCGCTGACTTGCTATCCTTGATGAGCTTCTATGACCACCAGGGCATTCCTGGGTCCCTTCTACACATCCGCAATCAGCTCAGCATCGGAACCGAATGTGGGACCGAGCAAACTTCACAAGATGACGACGGTGGTGCAAACAGTGGCTTGAATTCCTCAGCGGACGAGTCATTCGAACAAGACATCATCACTCTCCGTGACTATTTGTTCATATCTGACACTCCTGATGGGACAGTATTCAAAATGCATCGGCTTGTGCAAATCGCCACCCGTGAGTGGCTGAAGACGCATAAGCAGGACTCCTACTGGTTAGAGCCGAGCCTTGTGAATCTCGATGCAGCTCTGCCCGATAGCGTCTACGAAAACTGGGCGGACTGCAGAGCTCTTTTGCCTCATGCCAAGCTGGCTTCTAATCTCCAGCCAAGGACTCGAGACACATCCCTACGCTGGGCATCTGTCTGTCAAAAAGCAGCATCATTTGTGTTAAGCCAGGGAATTGCTACAGATGCAGAACATTTGGCGGACAGGTCTCTCATTCCAAGAAGATTGCTACTTGGAGATGGGCATCTTGAGAAATTGGCCAGTATGACAACCCTTGCCATGGCATATCGAGACCAGGGACGGTGGAAAGAGACAGAGAGACTGGAAGTGTCGGCGATGGAGACAAGAAAGGAAGTACTGGGCCAAGAGCATCCCTACACATTGACTAGCATAGCTAACCTTGCCGCGACATACTTCGAGCAAGGACGGTGGAAAGAGGCGGAGGAACTACAAGTGTCGGTGTTAGAGACAAAGAAGAGAGTGCTGGGGAAAGAGCATCCTAGCACACTGACCAGTATGGCTAACCTCGCCACGACATACTCCAACCAGGGAAGGTCGGAAAAGGCAGAGAAGTTACAGGTATCGGCGTTCGAGACAATGCAAAGAGTGCTAGGGAAAGAGCATCCTCACACACTAGCCAGTATGGCCAACCTTGCCACGACATACTCAAAACAAGGACGATGGAAAGAGGCAGAGGAGCTTCAGGCGTCACTGGTGAAAACAAGCAAGAGAGTGCTCGGGAAAGGGCATCCCGATACGCTGACGAGAATGACAAACCTTGGCAAGACTCTCAAAGCTCAACGTCGCACCATCATGGCATCTGTGCTGTTTAGACAGGCCATCAATGTGGCCCTTCAGTCTTATGGTCCACACTACCAGGATATTCCAGGTTGGCAAGCAGCTCTAGCTGATATGTGATCCTGCGCCAAATCTGGAAGGCGGGCTATACATACAACCTGCTGAGGATAACGTGACTCTCTGGCTATTGATATGGAGCCCGATGTACTACAGTACTTATAAAAATCTAAGAGAGCCCCAAAAGATAAAATGGTTGGTTGCTGGAAATCTACAAGCATTATACAGCTCTACTAGATATTGCTTGGTTACCGTATTCGGTACTGTGTCTCAAATTCAATTCGATAAAAAGCATGACTCGTTTTATTCATAGACAACGAGCAGCCAGATCGCTAACATCTGCTAGACCAAGGATAAGATGGTATACAGGAGGACAAGTGAAGTCTTGGGACAAGCGAAATTTTCTGCTGAGAGGCTCGTGCGACTTGGTCTTGGACGAGGCAAGACCTCAGCCATAGTGATAAGCATTCACACCTTTAGCATCAGTCAATCCTTGAGAACTGTAATTGAACTTGGCACTTCGAAGCTCTCTGAACGCATCGCCACATGGTTCGCAGAGTACTCGCAGTCCTTATGATCGTAGTAGAAAAGCCCTGTTCTCTAGCTAGAAACTGGATTAAATGTGCAAAAGATATTCAAGAAGCTTGTAAAGGTTAAGGAAGACTACAACTTCGACAGGCAACGATGACAGAACAATTTGAAGTCCTATACGCCGTAGCTATGAGTTGGAGACATTGATCCCAGAAACAAACAATATGCTTAGCAGCCAGGCCACCATAGACTCATCCTGTAGTAGGATGCTTTTTTTCATAAATTACACACTTGCAGTCAATACAGAGACCGGGAACGAACATGTCTGGACAGTGTTGAGTTCAAGAGCGTGATCAACGAGTTGCAGATTCAGAAGTAAGCAGTCAAAATACACTGTAAGCTGACAGAAAATGCAATCAACAGAAGCGTCGAGCTGATCAAGGTCAGTAGTCACGTAAAACACTTTGTCCGAGCACGCAAACGCGCAGCTTCCTGCTGCATTATCACATCAATGCGGTCTTCGTTACGCTTCAATACACCCTCACCAAGTCTAAGGCAGGCTTCATTCGTGAACCAGGCTTTCGCCTTGACAAAAGCCGCAAAGCATTCTTCCTCTTCATCTGCAGTCCCATTGGATCTGAGAAAGGACTCTCTAGCAGAGGCGAAGGCCTTGAGGTTAGCTGCCAGAGACACGTCTGCTCGACCGTCTAGAGGAGACTGGTTGTCGACGTGGCGACCGAGTACGTACAGCCAATTGAGCAATGTGAGTAGATCAGCGTCAACTTGATGTTTCCTTATGGAACATCTTACGCAAGCAGCGTTGATGACGTGCAGTTGCTCGGCATGTATCGAAGGTGGACACATTGTCATCGAGAGAAGCGGTGGCCATAGCTAGCAGGCCGATGGTATAGATATAGTGCGCATCGAGACACAAAGACCAGGCACAGACCAGCCAACATGGGATTTCTAAGTGGAGCGGGTGGGAATTGGAAGACTGCGGTTAGCCAACCACTTGTACGAGGATCCGTGAGAGGCCCGTTATCGTGACTGCTGCTGCTACTACACCCGGAAGGTCTAAAGAAGGGCTACGTGGAGAACAGGCTAGCTCGTGGGTGGGAGGAGATGGCACGCCAACGGGTCATGCAATGGCGATACAGTGTGGCCTCTTGTGTTGTGGTAGTGGCTCGTCCAGATCATGTTTCTTCTTTCTCTTCAGATGTACACCAGACGAACTTTCGATATTAAAAGCACCTTCAATCTTCCAGCAGTCGATCGAGGCGTCACGGGAGCCCAGGTGGAAACCACTAAGCGATATCTGAGGAGTCTTGTGACGGCAGCGTCGTAGCAGGGCTTGGACCCTTCGCAGATTTTCAACGATGAGGGCATCGTAATTTGTATACAGGTCGAAGTGAGAGGCACTAGACAGAGTCTGGAGTTTCTGCAACAGCGTTTTTCGGGAGGGGGAGAGTGGAGTTGTGACTCGAGCCGAGGGCATGATGACCTGACTACGACCAGCAACACCTAAATCGAACGTGAGACGTAGAAGGCGCGCGTCAGCAGCAGACGCCGAATCGCTCGGCTGCTCAACAATGGTCGAGGGACATTGTCATGAGTAAGAGTACAATGAGTGGGTGTATGAACATCGAGCCGGAGGAATTCGGTGGGAACAACAAGGTATAAGAGGCGGTCGTGTTTGTTGTTATTGGGTATCGATAGCCGCTACATCGACTTTGTGAACGCGTGGCCAACTTATAAAAGTGTCTCGTCAACAGACTGCCCTTCTGAATGGGAATTTTCTTCTTTGAGGGTGTTGTTAACGACGCTCTACTGGCCAACGAGTCTGGAACAAAAGTGACATGATTCTTGTTTTTTCGGGATCCAGATTATACAGACTTGCCCCTTGCTCGCATGTTGAACTCGAGGAGAAGCTTGATGGCTGGCATAGCCACACGGCAAGTGAATCTGCCGGTCCTAGGTGGTAGATGATCTTGGAGCCCTCTCGGAGTTCGTCTTGTTCATGTGTGTTTTGTTTTCTTGACCTTGCCCAAGCTTCGATGCGGAAAGCTTGCGATGCCAAGAAAGGAGTTGCAACCAATCATGACAGCAGGAAGGGCACGTTACTCTGCAAGAACGGCGTGCTTTGCTTAGCCGTGTTCCGCCTCCACCTTAACCGTCGACAGCATCTCTCTTATCTTGCCGCAAGCCTAGTCTAAAGAGGTAGGCCGGCTCGTCACAGCCTATAGCATGTCAAATGAAACGGACCTCATTAGCTTTGCCATATGATCCGCATCGTTAGTGGCATATTTGACAAGCTATAGGGCCTAGCATGCAGTATAAGGTCACTAAATCATCCTTAATCAAGTAAAGAGCTCCAGCCGAGCTCGTAAAGGTATAAAGTTAATTAGAACCCCCATCGTAGAGTCTCGAAAAAGGTAGGAGCTACCCGTGTTATCTTTACCAGTAGTTAAGATGCGTTTAGTTATCTCTCTACTATCATTCTCGTCTATTGCTCTTACGAGCTAGACCTAGAACTTAAACTACCGTAGTCCTTCTAACCACTACCCTAGACTCGGCATCTCTCTTTATAAGGTTAATAAGCGTAATGTGCCTAGCACTTAGTACTCTGCCTCGTAGTTAAACTTTACCTATAGCATTACATCCGGTAACCCTTACTTAGACTCTATCATTCTATAGACTCGCATTACTCCTATATTTAACAGTGTTAACGACAACTCGACCGTCTCTAGCATTACACCTCTATACGGTTATAGTACAAACTTAAACGCTAGTACTGCTCCTATCTATGTGTAGTTTAAGGTTTCTAAGTCTCCTAACTTTACCTACGTAGAGAGCTGCGGTACTGCCTACACTTCGTCCGACATTAACTACACTATTAAGGTAAGAATGGCGAATCTACGGATAATTAATGCATATGCTAATTTATGGTAATTTAGGTTAAGGCTAAGAACTTAACTGCCTTCACCCGCTACTACTACTAGTTTAATGTGTGCGGCTCTAATAAGACTAGCCCTCTTAGCCGCACTAAGACTGCTCCTAACACTAACGACTACACTGCCGAGGTTAGACTTACTGTCTACTCGTGTAGCAACTTCCGTATGACATGTTAACTCGTTTCCTTAGATAGAGACTAACATAGTGGCAGCATTCGGCTTCTTTAACGCCTTCGGAAATCCTATACGAAAGGACTCGGTCGACTATGTCATCTACCTAGGCGACTACATTTACGAATACGCTAGCGATGGTAATTACGGCTACGGCTATAGCATCGGCCGCGTTCCTAAGCCCGAGCGCGTTATTACTACCCTCTACGACTACCGTAAGCGTCTCGCTATATACTGTACCGATCTCGATCTTCTCGCTTCCTACTAGAACTACCCTTAGATCCCTATCTAGGATGATTATAAGGTTTTGGACAATACGTACCGCGATAGTGCTTCTAAGCTTAATAACACTAAAGCCTCGTTTATTAGCGATAGCGGTGTTTCCATTAATTAGAGAAAGATGAACGCTATTAGAGCCTACTTCGAGTGGATGCCTATCTATTAGGTCGAGATAGACAACAACCTCCGTATCTAGAGAAGCTTTAGCATTAGAAGCCTATTTAACTTAATCATGCTCGACACGCGTTAAGACGACCGCTCTATCACCGATCTCTACTAGAACACTAATTACGTCTACGAGCTTAGCAATAATGCTAGAAGAAGTATAATAGGCAGTAGATAGGAGAACTGGTTCTATAACTAGCTCTCCTAGTCTGCTAACCGTAGCGCCGCTTAGCGTTTAATCGGTTCGTAGACCGTCTTCTCCCGTATTAACGAGTCTGCTACTTATAGTAATAAAAACCCTCTCGACTACGATACCTAGGATGGCTACTAAGCAAACCGTAACTACACTCTATCCTACCTCTATAATAACGGCATTAGTAATAACATCGTTATGTCCGGTAACTCGCACGCCTCTTAGGTTTCCGACCTCGTCTAGCTCGACTACGAAGGCTATAACTCGACCTCTAGCAATAATAGCATCGGTATTAAATTCGCCGGCTCGGCCGTTTCTTCCCCCTACCCCTACGGCTAAAACATTACCCTCTAAGCCGCTAATAACGCCTCTAGCTAGCTTATCTACGCTAATAACGAGTTGTAATAGAACGACATTTACTACCGAGGATACTCTAAACTACACATTAACTACGACTAAGTCACTACTAACTACTTTAGTATGCCTACTATCATTAACCGTAACCCTAACGAAATCTCTCTCGCTAACTTTACCGTTAAGAGCGGTGCTAACAAGTTATAGAGACCTGTTGCTAGTGGCATTGTCGAGTCTAGCGCTCTAAAGATTGGACAGGTTAAGCAGACTAACGCTACTAACAACACTAAGACTGGTGTTTGGTTCGTTAGTTAGGCTAATGTTAAGGATATCTAGATGTGGCTTAAAATCCACGCATTTGGTAGATCTAATGACACGCACGAGAGTGATGTGAATCGCAAACGTCTTCCTATAACAATATAGCTGTTTAATGTTTAAACAAGGATGCCTTTAGCATCCTATACCAATATCTTGTGTTCCGGTATGGATGTTCGAGGCGACCGTAAACTCACCGCCTGTTATTGCTGATCCCTTGCTCATACGACGTTGTGGGGTTTAGGCAGCTGTATTCCTCTCCTCCACAACCCCAAGGATAACACCCGATATTGCCGGACCATCAATCCTTGGCAAAGGATTCGCTCCAGCTACGAAAAGAGATCTACAACAAACATACCTCTCATTCCTTTCACATCATTCTACGATCCCCTAAAGTGCTGTTGTCTTTTTGAGATCTTTTCCTGCTGCAATATTGCCCATTTTCCCAGATACTTGGGCTTTGTTTTCTTTTTCTTTTTTTCTTTTTTCTTTTTATCTACCCTTCTTCACAGGCGGAACAAGATGGTTACAACTGAGCAGATATCTGGATCTAGAGATGCTGGATCGCCGGAAGCGATGCAGCAAGACACGGTTGAGGGGGATGTGCGATGTACTATGCTATGCTTCGTCTCCTTTTCTTTTCCTCTGCCCTTTTTTTTTGGTTTACTTTTCTTTTCTTTACTGGATTTTGTGTGTTTTGTTTGTCTTGATTCTTGTTCTTGATTATCTACTTTCTCTATATTTTGGTCTTGGTCATCCACTTCCTCTATATCTTGGTCTTGGTTATCCACTTCCTCTCTGTCTTGTTCTCGTTCACCCGCTAACGAGCAGGCCAGCACATCGAACCAGAACAGCGCACCCACAGATCCCAAGACCAACCGCCAACAAAGGAGATATCATGATGTAAGTCTCCCTTTTTTTTTCTGTTTCAAAGTGTTTTGGAGTGTTTTTGGTGAAGGGATGGAGGGCTGATGGCTGATGTATGGGGATTTCAGGGAGGTGTGGTTACAAGGGTTGTACTGGGTGTCACACTGTGTTTTCAGAGTTTGTGTTTGTGTTTTGCGTGCTAGAAGAAAAGGAGAGGATATGTATTGGATCATCGGGGTGGTTCGTCCTTTCCATTTTCTGATTATTGAGTGAAAACAGACAGATCTCTACAGAGTGCGAAGTGTTGGAGTGAGAAGGTTTGTTGTGGCTTTTTCCTCGTGTTAGCGTCACTTCTTCTCAATTTTGGTATATTTTCTAGTTGTATCAAGACGTCGAAGTTTCTTCGTGCTTTGGATTAAGGTATTCTCGTAGCAGGATATAGCGAGGAGTCTTGACGGAACTCGTCTGTGGTTTTGCAAACAAGTGAAGGATTGATGGTTCGACGGGTTCTAAGCAGTTTTCGCAGGCACAGATAGCTGCTTCACTTTTGTTCATTGTTCTAGCCGCACATCACTTCTCTCCATAACTTTGCAGAAAAGATCCTCGAAGAGTTTTTTCGTGTCTTGTTCGTTCCTTCCATGACACTCTTGAACAACAACACCAGACTCGGCAGCCCAAAAGAAAAACAGAAACACAACATGTCGTCAGAGACTGCAATCCCGACCTACGCACGCGCAGAATCTACTTCCACGTCGACTCGCACTGGCACCAACTCGAAGTTGAACCCAACTCCCTTCATGGACGACTCTGACTCTGAAAACGATCGTATGCAACGTCCTCGCAAGCGTAAATTCACTCAGCGCCAACTCATAAAGAGACGTTCGATCAGAAGACTCAATAGCGAAAGCGACAACGACAGCCTCAACCTCAACCTCAACCTCAACCTCAACCTCAACCTCAACCTCAACCTCAACCTCAACCTCAACCTCAACCTCAACCTCCAGAACCAAGACGTCAATCCCAACCTCCACGATGAAGACGATGTCGCCTCTGAACACACAGAGCAAGATGGTCTCAAGAAAGAAGACCTCAACATTAAGTGCTATGCTGAACTCAAGAAGATGTTCACCAACCCCGCGCTCAGAACTCTCTATGGTGACGATCTACTCACCACAACCTGGAAAGTCAACTCCAAGCGCATGACCCTCGACCTTCTCCATGCTGTCGTCCGCGACCAAGTTCCCGAGAGGTTTTGCTACTTGCTGGATGAGGTGATCGAGAGCAAGACCTACGAGAAGGACATTGCTGCTCTCAATGCCGTGGACGACGAGGCTTACCGCAACCGTTTTCCTCACGACCTGGACGCAGATGAGGGAAAACTTGCAAGATACAGGGTGGCTAAGTACAAGGAAGGTCGCCAGGTCTTGTTTCCTCCTCATCGCTTCCGCTAGGTTCGAGATCAAGTCATCAGGACTAAAGGAAAGTGGTAGATAAGGTCGGGATGTAACTCCTCGAGCATGCGAGGTTAAGTTACGAGGTTGTGCTTTGGAATTTGGACTCTGGGATTAGGGCTCTGAAAGTGGAGGTCCAGAGACATAACAAGAAGACCAAGGAAGAATGTCATTATGTACACTACACTCACAGTCTTTATCTCAAATCCAATATAGCTTGATCTACGAGATCTTAGATATATGCAAGCATAAGATCTTCTCAAATTCCCTACAGCTTCTTGATTCTGTCAAACTGTCCTTCTGGACACAGCCTGAACCTGAACAGTGTGTGCTCTGCCCAAATCTACCTCCCAAAGCAATACCGTCCCGCCATCATCACTGCTCACCAACCTCTTCCCATCACCTGAAAACGCAACACCCCAAACTTCATCGCTATGCCCCTTTAACATTTGCAAGCAATCTCCGGTCTTTGTGTTCCACAGCCTGACACTACAGTCTTTACTCCCGGTCGCAAGTATCTTGCCATTAGGTGAGAGAGTCATGGCCAGTGCTGAAAGTGGATGGAATTCCATTTGGAATTTCCATGCTTTCCACATAGAATTGAACTGGAGTTGGAATAGCCTTTGGTTCCATGGATTATCCATTCCATATGGAACATGGAATTGCCAAGACTGGCCTAATTAGGCATAGTCTCTACTCTTGGCACTGAAAAGTCTTTAACCCACAAGCTTATATACCACAACTACTATTAACCTCTTGCTTTAATGGTATCTTAAGCTTCC